>NEWO01001073.1:134295-156190 GCA_003013225.1 Phalaenopsis aphrodite | reverse complement strand
AAATGATATTTACTTTTCTAATCCATATTTAAATGAAACTTGATTTAGCCTAAGTCACTACTAAGCCCATAAGACCTAACTGAGGGTCTTAATTAGTTTTGAAAAGGTTAGGCTTTAGGTGGTCACGATTCATGATTTGAATCTTATTTGAAAATCAAAAATAAGGGTATTAAATTGATTAATTATTGACTTCAAAAGTCATACCCCTCAATTTTAGGTTCATTTTATTTTAATAAACTTCCAAATTTAGAAATTTAGTAACCTATCTTCTTAATTAGGAAAGTGGGGTTGGTTTCTACCAATAAACCCCTTGTGTTTCAAACATCAAATAAATTGATTAACATCAGAGGTTACTCATTTTCCTTCTTAAATTAAGTCTAAATGTTAATTAAGGCTAAATTTTCAAAATTACACATTTGCCCCGAATGCTCTAACACTTCATAATTTGTTAAATTCAATTCAAATGACTTTGAAATTTTTATCCTACCTCATTCATGGGTCAATTAAGACATCAGAGGAGAAAATGTGATTTTTCAAAATTTAATCTAATTCATATAATTAATTTGATGTAAAAATAGGATTTTTCAAAGAAAATTCCTAACTTGACCAAGGTAAATCCTAATCCCTTAAAATTTTTACTGGAGTATACTTAGACTAGAGAAGCCTTTAAAACAAATTTTGTGATTTTTTTAATTTAATTTGAATTTTAAGAGTTATTTAAGTTTTGGGGTATCTATCAAATATAAAATATTTTAAATGGGGAAAATTAAGTTTTATATTTTTAAAAAGCCTCTCTAAGGTCAAAGAACTTAGAAAAGAAGATTTTATATTTTCATGAATTTTTTTTTGATTTATTGGAATTATTCTTAATGAAAACCTATTTTTAGCCTTTAAAAATGATTTTTAAGCTTTAAATATCAATATCTTTATTTAGAAAACCAGGAAAAACATTCTAATTATTTTTAAGTGATTAGGAAGCAATTTAGAACATTTTCATGAGCTTTATTATATTTGTGATTTTTATGGATTTTTAATTATTTTAAATATTTAAAATAGGCTAAAAATGAAGTTTTTATTTTAAATATCATTTTATTTCTATAAAATGCCCCTGATCACATAGAACTCAAAAAATAAGTTTTTATAAATTTTTTAGTTATGTTTTAATTTTTAAAAATCATTTAAATGCCAAAAATGATGTTTATCTTTAAAAATCAACTTAAGTTATCAAATGAACTAAAAATATTTTGAAATTTTTATGGTGAGTTCTCTGGATCATAAATAATAGTAAAGATCAAAAATCAAGTCATTTAAATATTTACATCTTTCAAAATTAATTATCTTAGTGATTTAGTATTTGTGAAAATTAGGTGCATATTAAATGATTTGACCCATCAAAATTATTTCCAAAAGATTCCTCATAAACCTTCCAAATTATTCTTGGAATTTTCTAATCAACATGCTAATTATCATGATTAAATTATGTAAATAGAAGACACAAACTTGAAAAATATGGATCTCTATCAAGGAACCTCCTTTGACTTTAGAAAAATCAGAGGATATTCCCCTTGACAAAGGCTACAACATGCCAAAAATTCAAGCTATGGTGATAAATCTACATGCATGGAGAATCAAAACATTCAAATCAGTGTTTAACTAATTAAAAATAAAATATGCATCATATTGACTTAAATTTATTTTCACATTGTTCTCCTCTGTTCACAGAGCAAGAGGGTATTTTTATTTTATTTTTGTGATTTTTCTACACAAAGTTATGGATTTTTGAAGTTAAGGGAGTTTAAATAAATAGAAAAAAACTCTATTTTCTACTTATCCACGCGGCACCTCGTCAACCTACGGCGGATCTGAAGCTCCACGCGGTGCGCTCCCATTTGACGTCGTCGTCTACACCAGCATCCACGCGTCCGGCTGTTTGTGTAAAGAAGCATTATCCGGCTTCATCTTGACCATCCATTCATACACGCTTGACCAAATGACTCTCCGTGATCGTCCCCGATAAACTGATCTCGTAACTATCCACACTAAATCCCTAAGATCTCAGCCTATAATCAACCAAATCACTTCGGGTTTGATCCTATCGACTCATCTAAGTGAGACGAACATATCCATACGGCAATCATGCAATTAAATTAAGTCTAATCAAATGGAGAATCAAAATAGGCTCGGGAGGGAGAGAAGTTTAATACCTTTACTCTAAGAAATGAAGCTTCAATCAGATGGGCTTGGCATGTTCTTTGGGGTCCAAGGAGGCGAGGGATTAAGCCTCTTTCCTTGGTGTAAGGCCTAGGTATGATTTTGTTCAAACCCGATTTCAGGTGTTGGTCTAGAGCTACCATGGAGGCTATTTCAGAGGGGGATTTGATGGGGCTTTGGCTTATTTCTTAGTTTTGGGCACAACTAATTGAATTTTGGTGGATTGTGGAACTCTAATGAGTCCTGTCCTGGTTTTGGGCAGAGGTTTGAGCTCAAAATTAAACTTCAACGGTGGAATTCAGTGGGGGAGGAGGGTTGGATTGCACTGAGGGGATCTTAAGGAGGCTCTGTGAGAAGTTTGGGAGGCTCTCTCTAAGGAATTTTTAGTACAGCTCCCATGGCTGTGGAGGTGAGTTTTTATAAAAATGGCAATAGGGTGGCTCCCAGGGCACAAGTTTGGGTGCATTGTGGTGCTTCGGTGGAGGGCAGAGGAGCTCCATATTTTGATTTGGATGAGTTGACCTCTAGGTTTGATTTAGATGAAGCACCATGGGGGTGGCTCTCAGTTTGGCCATTTTTTTGCCACTAGGCTGGCGGGTCGTCTAGGGGGAGGTGGCTAGGAGCTCAAGGAACTCAGGGCAATCTATCACAGTAATTTAATGGGTTGAGGTTTAATTTTGGTAAGGTGTCTTAATCATGTGCATTTTTGGAAATAAAAATTCCTTAATTTTGGGGACCTTCAGTTCATGTCTTAGTTTATGTAGTTAGATGGGTTTTGGCTCAGTTTTAAGGTCTAACCAATGGCTGAGGTGGAGTTAATTTGGTGACTCTGGGGTAGTTAGGCCATCTTTAATGCATAGGTTCAATGTGGGTTCAAGTGATCAAAGTTTGGGTTTGTGCTAGGTTGTCCATGTAAAATGACCCAATTAATTGATCAAAATTGTGTAGATGATTGTTATGAAGATTTTTGGTTTAGGGTTGAAGTGATTTTGAGTTCAATTGGTAGGTCAATTTGAGGGATTTTTGAAATTTGGCCAATTTGGGGATGTTGGGCTAGACATGGGTCTAGGTTGAGTTATCCTTGGGCTAAGTCTAAATTCAATGGTCCACATGATCAAGGGAGTTGTTGTGAATATTTTTCATGATAGGGTGGAGTGGAAATTTTGGGGTTAAGGCCCTTCATTTGGTGAAGTTTTGAGACATGGTCAATTTGGGGCAAATTTGGGGCTTTTGGACTTAGATTGAAATCAAATGAAATTGAGGTCCTAGCAAGGCCAATTGAAGGTCAAATTTGATGTTTAGGAATGTTATGAAGATTTTTCAACACAAATTGTGGCCAATTTAGTGGGCTATGAGTTCAATTTGGTGGAACCAAGTCATGGGGCCAAATATGGGTCTTTGATTTAAATCAAAATTAGGATCAAATCATGGATCAATTGGGCTTGGATTTGGACTTCATTGGTCATATGAAGAGTTAATTTAATTTTATAATTTAAATTGGGGAAATTGAGACCAATTGGATAGACATTTGAGGTGATTTGGAGAAAATATGGGCCTTTAAAGGGCAATTTGGAGGTTTTGATCAAGGATGGTTTATTAAGGATGAGGAGCAATTTGTCTTAACCCATTTCAAGTTGGAGCATTTTCATGGGTGGGCACCTTTGTTTATGTCAATTGTCTTCTGCATGAAGAACTCCTACTCTGGCAGAAAATAGAGATTTTGGCTGATTCTATCACTGAAAATTTGTTTGTTGGAGGGGATTTTAACATGATTATTAAACCGTCTGAGAAAAAATGTGGGAACATATGTGATACCTTTACTGATGGTGATAGAAATACTAATTATTTCCATGTCATTTTCAAGCATAGAAAAAACAATAATAGCATCTTGAAGATTTAAAATACTGAGGGTCACATTCTAACTGACTTGGATGAAATTGGGGAAAATGTTGTCCTTTACTTTACTGATCTTTACCAAACTATTACGAAAATTAACCCTATTGATACTAATATTTTTATTGATGATTTTGATTACATCAATAATCTCTCTTTAGCCCAGATTCCCGATGAAAATGAAATCCTTTCTGCTTTCAAATCCATAAATTCCAACGAGTCTCCCGAGCCTGATCATTTTTCTTTTGCTTTTTATGTGAAATTTTGGGATATTATAAAGAAGGAGGTGGTTCTTGTTGTACAGAGTTTCTTTTTGGGGGATGATCCAGGTAAATATTTCAGCTCTCAGTGATTGTGCTTATTCCAAAACGAAACAACAAAATTACTTGAGATAATTTTCATCCCATCTCACTCACCACTGTTATTTCTAAAGTTTTGAGTAAGATTATTGTCAATAGGTTGTAGCCTCATCTCTCACATTTTATATCTCCTTGGCAGTCTACTTTTATAAAAGGTAGAGACATTACTGATGATATTCTTCTAGCCCAGGAGATTATTGAAGATCTTGCTAAAAAGTGTAGAGAGGATAACATGGTGTTTAAACTTGATATCAAAAAGGGTTTTGATACAATCAATTGGGAATTCATACATAACATACTACAAGCTAAGGGCTTCAAAAGAGAATTTTGCTTACTCATTAAAAGATGGTTAGCCAGTAATCATTATAGTGTGTTTGTTAATGGCAAATCTCATTGTTTCTTTTCTGCACATAGGGGCATCAAATAGGGAGATCCACTCTCTCTTACCAATTTTTTTATTGCTTTTGATTATCTTTCAAGGCTTGTCAATAAATTGCATTTCAATCATCCTCAATTTCAATACTCTCATATATCGCAAATTGTTGTTAGCCACCTTGATTATGCAGATGATGTAATCTTATTTTCTAATGCTAGTAAGCATATTATTAAAGCTATTATGACTCTACTGAAAGATTTTTAGAACACTTCTAGTCTCCAGTTTAACTTAACTAAATGCTTAATTTAATTTGGTAACAAGGTAAATCATAATTTTGAAAGCTGGGCTTCTACCTAGACAGGTTGTAAAATTGCTAAACTTCCCCTAAAGTAACTTGGGGTGAACCTTCTAAGGGGGAGAAAGAAATAAATGCAAATGGATGAGGTTGTTAACAAAATTAAATACAAAATTAATGATTGGAAAAATACTTTCTTATCTAATGGTGGTAAACTAACTCTGCTGAAAAGTGTGTTGTGTAGCCTTCCCCTATATTTGATGGAAGTCATTAAAGCAAAAAAAACACCCAAGCAGCTCTTAAGGTACTATTCAACAAGTTCCTTTGAAGTGGCAATAGAGCTACTAAAATTTGGGCTAATTGGAAGCATTGTAGNAAATCATAATTTTGAAAGCTGGGCTTCTACCAACACAGGTTGTAAAATTGCTAAACTTCCCCTAAAGTAACTTGGGGTGAACCTTCTAAGGGGGATAAAGAAATAAATGCAAATGGATGAGGTTGTTAACAAAATTAAATACAAAACTAATGATTGGAAAAATACTTTCCTATCTAATGGTTGTAGACTAACTCTGTTGAAAAGTTTGTTGTGTAGCCTTCCCCTATATTTGTTGGAAGTCATTAAAGCAAAAAAAAACACCCAAGTAGCTCTTTAGGTACTATTCAACAAGTTCCTTTGAAGTGGCAATAGAGCTACTAAAATTTGGGCTAATTGGAAGCATTGTAGAAAATCGTGTTCCATGGGGGGACTTGATTTTAAAACCGTGCACCAAATTATTGATATCAACATGTGTAAGCTTTGGTTCAAATTTAGAGCCCGTGAATCCTTATGGTCTCAATTTATGCATCACAAATACTACAATTATAGTCATCCTTCCACTGTTATTTGAAAACAGGGAGATTCTAAAATTTGGAAGGACATTACTCTTGCTAGAAATGTAGCCCCTCAATTTATTTTTTGGGATGTGGGGGATGGGAGAATTTTTTTTTGGAATTATCACTTGGGAACAACTATTTTTTTGAATTTGCCTCATTTTCCTTCTGATGCTGATCTTCTTATTTCGGACTACTGGATGGATGGGAGTTGGAATATGCTTGAATTGTTGTCTTTGGTTGGTGAGGTGGCTCCTTCTATTGCAAACATCCCCGTTAACACAAATAGTAAGGATGTTCCCATTTGTAACTTTCCATCTAGAGTCTAAATCACTAAAATGATTTTTTCTCATTTACACAACTTTCCTCATTGGAAATGGAGCACTTATATTTGGCATCAATACATATCTTCTTCTATCTCCTTCTTTCTATGGAGACTATTTCATAATTTTCTTTCGACTGATGATATTCTTAAATTGAAAGGTCTGAGGCTCACCTCCATTTGCTATGTTTGTAGGAAGGTGGTTGAATGTTATACACATATATTTTATGATTGCACATTTGCTCGAGATGTTTGGAATCTGTTGGGATACTACTTTGGCATACGTTGGCCCTCAAAATTATGTTTGAAAAGTATCCTTGCCATTTGAAAAGACACTAAACATTCCCAAAACAAACTTTTCTACTTTCCCTTAATTGTAATGTGGTTTATTTGGGTGGCTAGAAATAACCACAAATATGAAGACTCTCACCATACTCCTCATTCTATTGTTTCACTGATTGTGGCTAACTTCATTAAAGCAACGAGAGCTGCTAGGGGGGCTTATAATTCTCCTCATGCTGGAAATGGTAGGAGCCCAATTTTGATAAATTGGAGACCACCTTCCAATGGTTGGGTTAAAGTAAATATTGATGGAATTTTTACTAGTGAAGCTACAGGGATAAGAGGCTTGTTTCGGGACTTTAATGGGCATTTCGGTGTTTTCTTTGCCTCCCTTGTATAGCTTCATCACCTTTAAAAATAGAGACATGTTATTTTGGGGGCTTTGCATGTTGTTATATCATTTGTTTTTTTTTTAATTTTGTGGTTAAAATAGATTCTCAAAATTTGTTTAACATTTTGACGGGTATGATAAACCCTCCTTAGAATCTTGTAAGTTTGTTGAAACGTGTCGAACATATGGTGGCCACTACACATTTTAATATCCAGTACATTTTTATCCATAGAGAAGGTAATGCCCTAGTAGATTGGTTTGCTAAGAGGGGACGGTTTGGAATTTTGATGAGTGCCACTCTTTATGTCCCTCTTAACACTGATTCAAAGTGATTTATTGAGAACCCCCTTTATATGGGCATAACATCCTTTTTATCTAGTTTTATGGGTTGCCTTTATATTTTTTATTTTTTTGTGCCCTCTGGTTTTGGGGCTTGAAGAGTGGCTGCCTAATTATATGTCTGCTCGAGCTTATTATTTTTTCTTGGTATTAGGGTTTTGGCTGTTGGGGTCTCTGTTAGGCTTATTGCTGCTGATGTATTTTTTTGCTCTATGGTAATACTGGGATCTCCTTTGGCTCGTATGGGACTGAGAGCTTTGGGAATTTAAATTTGATGCTTACTTTTGACTTAACTAAGCAATTTCAGTTACCTTATGACAATTTATGATGAATATGAAGATTCTCAAGGGGTCCTCTCTTTATTTAACTAGTAGAAGATATAGATGCTTTTGGAAGGATTTTTACTGTCTAACCTTCAATTTGTTTCTAATTTTAGCTAGCCTGGTAAATTTACATTGGCTGAGCAGTTTATGTTGGGATTTGAGAAGTGGGGTACTGTTTATTGATTTGTTCTCTTTGTCACTTTCGAATCCTATTACTGCATAAGATCTTCTTTGCTACCAACCGGATGATTAGATTTGTAATTATTGCTCCCTGCATACAACTACCTATATTTTTGTTGTGGTACAAGCTGTGGCCTGTAGTTTTATAACCTTTAGGTCACCTTTGTTGGGGTTTTCTGCCTGCCTTGGGGTTTTTCACTATTGTTTCTAGGATACCTATGCGAGATCATGGTTTTCTGCTTTTCTATCACTATTTCTTCTGTGCTGGATAAAATTATCTTGCTGGTGATACTCATAAATTTTTTTGGTGAATTTTCTTTTGCATTTCTCTTAAAGTGCTAAAAAGTGATTTGGAGAAGGCAACTAAACTCTTCAAAGATTATGGGATGTTTTTCTGGCTTTTTTGGATTTCTACTGCTGCAACCTATTGTTTCCTCTAGCTTCCTTATTTTGCTTCTTTTTGGGTTGACCTAGATACTCTTACTTTCTTCTTAGGTCTACATAGATACTAATTTTACTTTTTGGTACTGGTATACTTGTATATGCTCGGGTATAATTTTTGGTTTGGGTATACAATTTTCCTTTTATTTTGAGTGGAGTTGTACTAGGTTGAGGATCCCCGTCTTTGAGTGTGTATTCTATTATTTTAGTTTTTTAGTTGGGGACCCTCTCCCTACCAAAACTTTGCACACTTTTTTTATTATTAACGCGTAGGGAGACGTATAATGCACCTTTAATTATATATATATATATATTATAATAATAATAATAATAAAAGAGTGACTCGTGGCTCCCTACACGTTAGAATAAAAAGGGGTTACAAAATAGGGAGGGATGGAGGATCCCCATCTAAACGCAAAGAAAAAACAATAAGAACCTACGGGTTCCTCCATCCACATTACAACACCACCCAAAATATTAAAACATAAGTCATAAAACCCCAAAAAAATACAGCTGAACCAAAAAATGTACCTAACATAGAAATTATTATGAAAATTAGACAAGACAATAAACACTAAAAGTTGCATGTGCGATGGCTTTATGTTCAATAAACGAGGAATCTGTAATGAGCACGAGTAAACACCAGGAGATGTAATGACGAGAGCATCCATAAACTCTAAGTGGTCCACATAAGTAAGAGAAATTGGATAGTATGGGTTTAAAACCAAATGCTCTAAAATCTTTGAAGTCCTGCACACCAAAACACAAGTAAAAGAGTTCTAGCAAACCACCCCAAAACCATTACAGGATTTGCAAAATAAGATGGCAGCAAAAAGGAGAACCCACGGCATGCTAGAACCGGAATAGACCCAAAATCGAAAGCAAACAAGCATAATAATCATGAAAGCCATAGCAAATAAAGGGGCACAGAGGAACTGTAAAACCCAAGGGCGAGGAGATATATTATCATCTGATAAAAGGCACATCAAGCAAATCACCATTAAGAAGAACCTGCAATTGAGGTGGAGGTGATATACCCTTGAAAACCTTGTTTAAACCTTGTTTGGCGATCCAATATGCAGGGGAATTACATTCCCTAAAAATAAAATGCATTTGTATATATAAGTGGTGTTTTTTAATGTAGTCCTGTATAATATTCAGTAGATAGAGAATATTCCAAATGGGAGGAGAAGCCTTATTGAAAATGTTAACAATAGCAATTGAATCAGACTCAATATATATCCTGTTAAAATAAAAATTACCACAACCTGTAAAGAATACTAAATGGAGAAACATTCAGCTTCTAAAGGTGTAGAAGCACAAATAGGAGAGGCGAAAAAACAAAGGCAGCTGCCCTGTTATCATGAAAAATGCCTCTTGTCCCTGTGTCATTAACCATCCAGCTATCATCCACATTCAATTTAATCCAACCAACTGAGAGGGGATGCCAACTAATCAAAGAGGCCTTTCTACCCCTCTGTTGGTGAATAGGGTGCACCAAAAAGTGTTGAGAGGCTTTGAGGAAATAAGCAATAATGTGTGAGGTGGTAACAGCAGGTGTGGGAAGGTCCATCTCATACTTATAAGTGTTCCTTGCAGTCCAAAAGAACCACAAAATAACCAGAGGAAATGATTCGAGCTTACCATCATATAAAGGAGCAGCCTTCCAGGCAAGAAAGGATTTTTTCAAGTTTAAATATCCATTTAATTTAAAAGTAATACTGAAATAAAGGCCAACCTCATGTCAAACAATATGAGCAAATTTACAATCAAAGAAAATATGTGAAGCCAATTCGGTTTCAGAATTGCAAATATAACATTTTGAAGACAAATGCAAGCCTTTTAGCTTAAGAATATCGTTCAACGGCAAAAGCTTTAAAAAGTATCTCCATAGGAAAAAAGAAATACAAGGGGATAGGAGAGCATTCCAAAGATAATTTGCCCAACGACAGTGGGTAAAAACATGCATGTTTTGATACAGAAGTTTAGTAATGGAATCTTCAGAGTTAAATTTCCACATAGGGTGGTCTTTAGAAGAGGAAGAAGGAAGACAAATTTCTAAGGATACAAAGACGTTCGAACGGCTGACAATTTCTAAGGACCCTGCTAGATACTGGTTCTTCTTTCCATTTTGACCAGAAGGTGTTGTCTTTATACATTGTTGGTGTGACCACATCCCTAGTGGGTCAGACTACTATTCATCTGTCGGGATGCATTGCTCATTTCTTTCTTGAAAAAGTATAGTCAACTCTCTTTTGATTCTAGGAACCTTCTATTTAATCATTTTTAAGTAGGGAGGTTCTGGGATCTTTAGGTTTTTAGTGTATTTTGGACCCCCAATAGGTGTGGTAGGCTAGGAGCGATGTTTTGAGGCGAGTTTGATGTGAAGTTGATCCCTCTCCAAACTGTGGATCGGGTCCTACGCTTCATTCTTCTTCGGTTTCAACTTAATTTTTTTTTAATAATTTGAATTTAAAACCATTTTCTAATACTAATTCCCCCTAAAGGATTTCTACGTGAAACAAACAAACAATTTTTCTGTCACAATTTACAAATCAACATAATATTAAAACATAAGCACATTAAAATGTGATACCCAGTCAATAAGACAATTTCGTCAACTTTTTCAATTGCAATGCCCAAAGATAAAGCATATGTTGTTCAGTAACTAAATTTTTCAATTGGCAGGAAGAATTTCAACGCCGAGCCTGACTTTCCTATTCAACACGCCTGCTGACCGAGACTTCCAGAACCTGGCGATGACGATCCAGTTTGGATATGGTTTTAATGAGTTCTGGGTGCTACTCAGAAAAGCACCTTACATGATGGTGAAAATGGCTACCCTCAATGTTCAAGAGTCGCCTTCTGAGTTCAACCTGCACTCTCTCTAGGACTTCCTTTCCCTTAAGAAGGTGAAGGTTACTCCCACCCCAGTTTTAGTTGTTTCCCCCTTTACTTCTTAAGTCGTACCTACTACCATCAAGACTATTACAGCTTCGCCCACCGAACATACTATTTCTACACCAGTTGATCCGTTGAAGAAAGGAAAAGAGATCGTGTACAAGAATGATCAATGGATGTCTTTTGCCCCGCCCTATTTTGTGTTTAAGATTGGGTCATGTTCCAAATCTGTCACTCTAACACGTTTTCAAAGAAGGAATAAGAAAAGAAGAGAGCTAAAGTTCCAGAGAGCACAGGCTACTAAGTCAGTGCCAGCAGAAGTAGCCCCTCTGCAGAAGGAGATAAAGTCAATGGTGACCTCACCTCACCTCAAGGAGAGTAGGTTCCATCCTCTATTTGCTACTGATACACCAAAATAATATGTTATTTTAAGTATATATTTTATACCTAATTTTTATGATATTACACTTTAAAGAAGGGTATTTTTGTGTTTTTGTTGCAGGTATATCATTTTTAGGCATTTGGAGCAAATGTAACAAAAAGGATGAAATTTGGTGCTAAAACAGCAAATTTTAGGAATCTGTCATATGATGCATCAGATTGGCGCATGATGCGCCGTTTGACAGAGCCTTGGTTTATGATGTGCCAGATTTGACGCTAGAAGCACCAGAGACAACCTTTTGCGGATTACAGCGGTTTGAGATGAACTTTGCACAAATTTTTAAAAGGTCGCTTGTTCTAAACACCTTTTGGAGTAATTTAATGAATCTAGATACTTTGGAAGGTTCTTTTATTAAGGGATATCCCTCTTTGATCAATGACACATCTTTTGAATTCAAAAGAGTTGACTTTTGGAGGGAATTTTGGAGGGAATTTTGAATTCCTTTTGAAAGGAGGCAGCCGAAAATAAAAGAAGGAGACTTGACGTGAAAGTGGGGTGGCGTAAAAGGCAACATGAAGAGATAGAGAGAGAAAGTAAATGGCTTGGAGATTTTCTTCTAGGGTTGTAAGAGGAGAGAGAAGGTGAGAGATTTCTTCTTCATTACACTTCTAAGAGAGAATTTAGAGTGCTTGTAAAGAGACAAAGGCTTTAAGAGAACTTCAAGGGATTTGTTCGTGAAGGATTGTGAAATAAGTTGTCTTTTTTTTTGTAAACTTGTTTTTATATATGAAATTCATGTTTTGTCGTATCCTTCTCATGAATTCTAAGTAGTCTTTTTTATCCTTCTCCCTACTTTGAAATATGATTTTGTGAAGAAGTAACTTTATTTTCAATGGTTTTAAATGTTAATGATTTGTGATGATTTGAACTTCGATCTTCATTTACTTTTCGATATGGCCAACTGAAATGTTAAAATGTGTTGAGAAACATATGTTCCAAAAGGGCTATGATTTCTACAACATACTGAGAATCACATTTGATTTCATGTGAAAGTATGTCGTCCATGGAGTTGGGTGCAAATAAATAAGAAAATATACATTGTTGGATGTAGAATTAAAGATTTTAACATGGCAGATTAAAATCCCCAATTTGTTTCAGTTGATTGGAAACTGATGCAAGAATGTTAGCCCTTAGGGGAAGGAGTAGTGGGAGCACTAAAGTGGTAGCCGGTATCCTCCCAGCCTAACTATGGAATTATGGACCAAACTCTAAATTAGCCAATATTCTTTATAGCACTCGGAAGAGGGTAAAGATTGGGATTGCTCTTATTTGGTACAAAACAATTTTTATATAATTTTTTTCAAATGATTTTAATTTCTTCACAATTAATATGCTCATTGTAAGGGGAAGGATGCTTTCTTAAAATGAACTTTCTGTCAACAAAAATTTTGTTTAGTTTGAGTAATTTTACTATTGAAAGTTTGGTTTTTGGTTTGGTTAACTTTGTCTTTCAAATGCATTTTAAAAAGCATTCACTTTAGTAGATAATATTCAAACTTTGCACTTTACTTTTTGTATTTTTAAAATAGTACTTTACTTTATAATCTCAAGAACTATTTACAGGCATTTCCAACTTCCCTGTGGGATCGATATCTAGGACTCTATCAGAGCCCTTTATAACTTAAGTAATATTTATACTTGTGTTATTTTTAAAGAGAATTTGGCAGTTTAAAATAGTTTTTTAAAAAATTATTTTTATTAAAGTTATTTTTGTTTAGATTATATTGTATATTTATTATTATATCAGCGTGTGTATTTTATAATATTGAAAAATAATTATAAAATTAACACACTAAATCTACCGGCATCAAGTTTTTGGCGTCATTATCGGGAAGTAATAGAAAGTAGTAGTAGTAAGTTACTTTATAATTTATAATATTTTTATTTTAAAAACAAAAAAATAAAAAAAAAGTGTTTGTAGTTTAGTTTGAACATTTTCTTACTTAAGTTTGCTTGCTTATTTTTAATTACTTGTTTTATTTGTTTATGCGTAGTGTAAGATCTAAAAATTTAGTACCTTACGATTCAGAATTAGAAAGAACTATTAGAAAATTTTGTAAACAATAAAAAGAGATAGATCATATTAGCAAAATAGCTTTCGATTTGAGTAATGCTGGAAATGAAAATGAACATCATCATAGACCTTTAAGAGATTATGTTAATCCTACAGCAGATGAAATTCATTTGAGTATACAAAACCATGTTGCAGTTGTTAATTTACTTGAGCTTAAACCTGTTATTATCCAAATGGTATAAAACAATCAGTTTGAGGGAACACCAAGTGAAGCTCATAATTTACACATTGTTAGTTTTCTAGAATTGTGTGCTACTTTTAAATATAATGGAGTGTCAAATGATGTCGTCAAACTTAGAATTTTTCCCTTTTCACTAAGGGATAAAGTTAAGATGTGGTTAAACTTGTTAGCACCTGGATCTATCAGAACTCGGGGAGATTTGTCACAAATATTCTTATCTAAATATCTCCCACCTTCAAAAATAATTAGGCTTAGGAATGATATTACATCTTTTTGTCAGTTTAAAGGGGAATCTATTTATGAAGCCTTGGAAAGATTTAAAAATCTCCTTAGAAAGTGTCCACACCATGCATTGTCATATTAATTAATAATACAAACTTTTAATAATGGGTTGGTTGGATATCTTAGATCTATAATTGACGCTGTTGTTGGTGGATCATTAATGTTAAAACCATTCAATGAAGCATATTCATTAATTAAGGAGATGGCTACTAATAATTTTCAATGGCCCTATGAAAGGGTAAATTCAAAAAAAACAGCTAGTATTCATGATTATGATGCAATATCTATATTAGCTGCACAAATAGCTGTTATATTGAAGAAAATAGATTAATATGGAATGAATTATTCTCAGACATCAACTGAGCTTGAGGAAAATTCATTGGGGCAAATGATAGAATCTCAGTCTTCTTATGAGACCTTAAATTCAATAAATGATCGTTCTAATAATCCTTATGCCAATTATTATAATCCCGGTTAGAAGAATCATCCAAATTTTAGTTAGAGTAACAATAATTCTAGTGCTGCAAATCTGCAATGGGGAAACAACATTGCAAACACTTTGGGAAACTCCAACAATCAAGGAAATTCAACTTATAAACTTTATTACCCTCCAGGATTTAATAATTTGCATAGTAAGGAGAAAATGTTATCAATGGAAGAATTGATATTACAAATGGGAAGTCAGTTACAAAGTAAAAGAGATGCAATTAGAAACATGAAAAATCAATTGGGATGTATTGCTACCGCACTTAGCAAAAGGCCTCTAGGAACATTGTCAAGTAATGTTGAAGTAAATCCTAAAGATCAGAACAAAGAGCAAATTAAAGCTACTCAACTGAGAAGTGAAAAGGGATTAGAAAATAGAGTTCAAAAAGAAGTTGAACTTGAAAAAGATGAGGTGGAAAGCGAAAAATTGGGTGAAGATTTTTACTTTGAGTCAGAATGTCTTATTAAAACAAAGAAAATTACTGTAGAAAGACCACCACCTCTATTTCCTCAAAGATTGAAGAAAAAAACAGAGATAACCAATTCTCTAAATTTTTAGAAATATAGATAACCAATTTTCTAAATTTTTAGAAATATTGAGGAAATTAACGATAAACATTTCATTTTTTGAAGCTTTGGAACAAACGTTAAGCTATGTGAAGTTCATGAAGGATATACTTAAAAAGAAAAGGAAGTTTGTAAATAATGACACTGTTGCACTCAGTGAAGAGTGTAGCGCTATAATTTAGAAAAAGCTTCTTAAAGAACTTAAAATTCCTGGAATTTTTACATATCCTTGTGCTATTGGCGACTGATTTTATGGAAAAGCTTTATGTGATTTAGGAGCCATTATTAATCTTATGACATTATCAATTTTCAGAAGGTTGGGATTAGGAGATATTTCACCTACGATTTGTAACTCTTCAGTTACCTGATTATTCGATTACCTATCCTAAAAGAGTTATAGAAGATGTTTTGGTAAAAGTTGATAAACTTACCTTTCCTGTAGACTTTATTGTATTAGATTTAGAAGAAGATAAAGAAATTCCTATTATTTTAGGAAGACCATTCCATGTCACTGGAAGAGCTTTGATAGATGTGCTGAAAGGAGAACTAACTATGAGAGTTAGTGATCAGGCTGTTACATTTAATATTTTAAAATCAATGAGATACCCTACAAAAGAGCAAGAGATTGAATGCTTCAGAATTGATATTAATGAATATTTCAAAAAGACATTTGAAAGAAAATTTGAAAAGGAATATATGGAATATCAAGATGAGGATAAGATTTAAGATGAATTTTCGTAAATGAGCAAAGAAGATTTGGATTATGTTCAGGAAAATTTTGAGATATTAGATCCTGTAGAAAGTAATAAGAATTTGATTTCATCTATTGAGAAACCTCCTGAAGTAGAAATAAAAAGACTTCATACACATTTAAAGTATGTATTCTTAGGAGATTTATCTACATTACCTATTATAGTATCCTCAGAATTGACTGCTGAGCAATAACAACAGTTGTTGGAAACGCTGAAAAGATATAAGAAAGTCGTTGGATTAACATTTGCTGATATTAAAGGAATCAGTCCTTCAATTTGTATGCATAGAATTTTATTAGAAGATTAAAATGAATCGAGAGTTGATCCTCAAAGGAGATTAAATCCAATAATGAAAGATGTTGTTAAGAAAGAAATTTTAAAATGGTTAGATGCTATAATAATATATCATATTTCAGACAGTGCTTGGGTAAGTCCAATTCACTGTGTTCTTAAGAAAGGAGGTGTGATTGTAGTGACAAATGAGCATAATGAATTAAATATCAACAAGACAAGGCACTGGTTGGCAAATCTGCATAGATTATAGAAATGTAAATTATGCCACCAGGAAGGATCATTTTCCTTTACCTTTTTTGGCCAGATGTTGGATAGGCTGGTTGGGCACAAATATTTTTGTTTTCTAGATGGATATATCGGTTATCATCAAATATCAATTGCTCTAGAGGGCCAACATAAAACAATATTTACTAGTCCTTATGAAACTTTTTCTTTTCGGCAAGTGCCCTTTGGATTATGTAATGCACTTGCAACATTTCAAAGATGTGTGATATCAATTTTTAGCGACTTAATTGGAAAAGCGATTGAAATCTTTAAGGACTATTTTTCTGCATTTGGAACTTGATTTGAAATATGTCTAAATCATTTAGAGAAAGTTTTGGAATGTTCTGAAAAGACTAATCTCATATTGAACTGGGAGAAATGTTAATTTATGGTTGCAAAAGGAATTGTGCTTGGGCATAAAATTTTAGAAAATGGCATGAAAGTAGATCTCGTAAAAATTCAAGTTTATCAAACCTACCTCCACCTACTACAACAAGAGGAGTTAGGAGTTCTTTAGGACATGTTATATTTTACAGGCAATATATTAAAGATTTCCCAAAAATTACTAAACATTTATGCCAACTTCTGGAAAAAGATACAAAATTTGACTTCAACCAAGTTTTCCTTAAAGTCTTTAGAAATTTAAAGGAAAAATTGATCACTGTTCCTATAATTGTTTCGCCTGATTGCGAGAAACCTTTTGAATTAATGTGTGATGCTAGTGATTATGCAATTAGAGATGTTTTAGGGTAGAGATAAGATTAGATTTTTAAAGTCATATACTATGCTATTAAGAATCTAAATGATGCTCAAATTAACTACACCACCACTAAAAGAGAGTTATTAGCTATTATGTATGTTTTTGATAAGTTTAGATCATATCTGATTGGAGCTAAATGTATTGTGTATACTGACTATTCGGCTATTAAATATTTACTGCAAAAGAATGATGTGAAACTAAGATTAATTAGAGGGGTACTTTTGATGCAATTGATTTTGTAATAGTCGATAGAAAAGGGATTGATAAACAAATTGTTGATCATCTATCCAGGTTAGAATAGGAAGAAATACTCAATTTGGAAAAAATAAATTAATGAAACTTTTTCTGATGAACAACTTTATACTGTAAAAGGATGGGAAATACTTTGGTATGTTGTTATTGTAAATTATATTGTTAGTGGTATTTTACCATATGGGCTAACAAAACAGCAGGAAAAGAAATTCATTTATGATGTAAAGTGATATTTTGCAATTTAGATTTTATTGGCCTACGCTATTTAGAGATGTTAATATATACATAAAAGCATCTGATTAGTCTCAGAGAGTAGGTAATATTTCAAGAGGAAATGAAATGCCTCTAAATTTTAATTTGAAAATTAAAATTTTTGATGCATAGGGATTGGATTTTATGGGACCATTTATACCTTGATTCATAAATATTTATATATTGATTACAGTCGACTATGTTTCAAAATAGATTGAAGAAATCGCTTTACCTCAATGTGATGCTCGGAGTATTTCAAAATTTTTAATTAAAAATATTTTTATAAGTTATGGAATGTTGAGAGTAATCATTATCGATGGATGATCTCGCTTTAGAAATGCAACAATTGTAAAGTTGGTGGAGAAAAATAACATAATGTATAAAATTACAAATGCTTATCATCCCCGGACTAATGGTTTAGCAGAAGTATCTAATCGTGAAATTAAGAGAATTTTGGAAAAGAGTGTTAATCCTAGTAAAATGGATTGGTCTGCTAGATTAGATACGACATTATGACATACATAAAGCTTATTAGGCTATAAAGGAATTTAATTTAAATTTGAAAGAAGTTGGTGAGAAAAGATTATTGCAATTGAATGAGCTTGAAGAAATTAGGAATGATTCTTACGATAATGCAAGGATTTATAAATAAAAGATGAATGAATGGCATGATTAGAAGATAATAAAAAGGGAATTTAAACCTGGACAGGAAGTTTTATTACATAATATAAGATTTAAACTATTTCCTGGAAAACTGAAGGCTAGGTGGAAAGGGTCATTCAGAGTTATAAAATTCTATCCTTGTGGAGCGATTAATATTAATGATCCTAAGGCTGGAAGGATATTTAAAGTGAATGGGCACAGATTGAAACCATATTTTGATGGTTTAAAACCAGTTTTTAAAGAAACCGTAATGATTGGTCACCTAGAATAAAAATTGGGAATGTCGAGCTGCGACATTAAACCAAACGCTTTGTGGGAGGAAACTCATATTTATAATTGTGTAATTTGCTTTTGAGTTTTTTTTCAAAATATTTTATGTATATTTTATATGTATGTCTTTATATAGTATGTGCATTTGCAAAAATATTTAGAAACATTTGATCATTCAGTATTGTGCATACTGACCATTTGGCTATTAAATATTTAATGCAAAAGAAGGATGTGAAATCAAGATTAATTAGATGGGTACTTCTGATGCAAGAGTTTGATTTTGTAATAGTTGATAGGAAAGGGATTGATAAACAAATTTTTGATCATCTATCTAGGTTAGAACAGGAAGAAATACTCGATTTAGAAAAATAAATTAATGAACAACTTTATAGAGTAAAAGGATGGGAAATACCTTGGTATGCTGATATTGTAAATTTTATTGTTAGTGGTATTTTACCATATGGGTTAATAAAACAACAGGAAAAGAAATTCATTTATAATGCAAAGTCTTATTTTTTGGATGACCCTTACTTAAATAAACAGTGCAAAGATTTACTAATAAGACGATGTGTGTCTTACAAAGAAATTCAAAAAATTATTCAGAAATGTCATGATTTTGAATTGGGAGATCATTTTGGGAATGAAAGTATTATTCATAAAATTTTGCAGTTTAGATTTTATTGGCCTACGCTATTTAGAGATGTTATTATATACATAAAAACATCTTATCAGTCTTAGAGAGTAGGTAATATTTCAAGAAGAAATAAAATGACTATAAATTTTAATTTGAAAATTGAATTTTTTTATGCATAGGGATTGGATTTTATGGGACCATTTATACCTTGATTCAGAAATACTTATATATTGATTACAGTGGATTATGTTTCAAAATAGATTGAAGCAATTGCTTTACCTTGATGTGATGCTCAAAGTGTTTCAAAATTTTTAATTAAAAATATTTTTATAAGATATGGAATGCTGAGAGTAATCATTACCGATGGAGGATCTCGCTTTAGAAATGCAACAGTTGTAAAGTTGGTGGAAAAATATAATATAATGCATAAAATTGCAATTGTTTATCTTCCTTGGACTAGTAGTTTAGCATAAGTATTTAATCATGAAATTAAGAGAATTTTGGAAAAGAGTGTTAATCCTTGTAAAATAGATTGGTCTGCTAGATTAGATATGACATTATGGCATACATAATAGCTCATAAAACGCCTATAGGTATGTCCCCTTATAGATTAATTTTTGGGAAGACTTGTTACTTGCCAGTATATTTGGAACATAAAGCTTATTGGGCTACGAAGGAATTCAATTTTAATTTGAAAGAAGTTCATGACAAAAGATTATTGCAATTGAATGAGCTTGAAGAAACTAGGAATGAATCTTACGATAATGCAAGGATTTATAAGTAAAAGATGAAAGAATGGCATGATCAAAAGATAATAAAAAGGTAATTTGAACCTGGACTGGAAGTTTTATTACATAATACAAGATTGAAACTATTTTCTGGAAAACTGAAGTCTAGGTGGAAA
Organism: Phalaenopsis aphrodite; assembly: GCA_003013225.1. Lineage (NCBI taxonomy): Eukaryota > Viridiplantae > Streptophyta > Magnoliopsida > Asparagales > Orchidaceae > Phalaenopsis > Phalaenopsis aphrodite. The sequence goes on along the minus strand of NEWO01001073.1, from coordinate 135,930 downwards.
GGGTCATTCAGATTTATAAAAGTCTATCCCTATGGAGCGGTTAATATTGAAGATCCCAAGGCTGGAAGGATATTTAAAGTGAATGGTTAAAGACCAGTTTTTAAAGAAACTATAATGATGGGTCACCCAGAATAAAAACTGGGACTGTCGGTTGCGACATTAAGCCAAACGCTTTGTGGGAGGAAACCCATATTTATAATTGTTTACTTTGCTTTAGAGTTTTTGTTCAAAATATTTTATGTATATTTCTATGTATGTCTTTATATAGTCTGTGCATTTGCAAAAATATTTAGAAAAATCTTTATTTACCTAATTTTATGAAAAATTTGATACTTTTTTTGATCGAAATAGTGTTATTTTTGGAACTAGCGCATGATGCGCTGTGGTGGCGAAAATGACTTAAAACTATTCAAAAGGCAGGGTTTTGGCAGTTTTTTACTGTTCCTTCTCCTTAAAGCTCCTAAAAATTGATTCTTAATTCTATTTAAGAGGGAAAACGAGGGAAAAGCCACTAGATTTCAAATCCAATGGTGTCCCACTCCAAAAATACTACAAGATTTAGAATTTTCAATCAGGGAAAGTTTTACAATTTTGATGCGCAAAAGTTGCATGATTGTGTTCTAGTGAAGAAGAGTCTAATCAAAGAAAGGGGGTTTGTGAATCGAGGATTCAACACACCAAAGACTCAAGTTCAAGAGATCATTGCGCAGAGACGTTTGGAAGTGCTTTGTTATACTACTTCCGCCGTAGTTGTCTCTATGGTGAAAGAGTTTTATGCAAGTCTACATGGAATCAACCAACGAATTGTCTATGTTTGAGGCAGGTTAGTGCAATTCACTCCTTCAAGAGTAAAAAAGATGTTTATGATTCAAAATGTGCCTTTTTCCATTATGCAAATTTTATCCCTATGAGAGATAATATGAATGAACTCTACCGGTACCTTACGAATGAAGATGCAAATTAGGAGTCCAGGATGATCGGAATGTAATTTTTTCTTCATCGTTTTTAAATCATACTTCTAAGGCATGACACTTCTTTTTTGCATTAAAATTATTGCCTACCATGAAGATCAGTAAGGTGACTAAGGAGAGTGCTAGTTTAAATTATTGTATTCAAACTGAAAAACCTATTGATATTGGAGCCATCATCATGAAATCTATTTTGGGTTTGATTGTGAATGGGTCTGCATTTGAGCTTGGACATCAATCCACTATTTTCTTACCGTGCAGTCAATCACAAGTACCTTACAAAAGTTGGGAAAAAGTGCTTCTTCCTTGGAAGTCAATGGATCCATAAGTCTATTGTAGTTGTACTAGAGTGGGAGATGAAATGATATGAATGTACTGATGGATCAGGAATCCCAAAATTCATAACCTATTCTGACTTACTTTAATTCTAATGCACTTTTGAAGAGAGTCCCATAGAAATGAAGAAAGATTACAACCGCAAAATTTTATTGGGAAGCATATGATTCAAAGAGTTGAATCATTTGTTGAATCTCGAGGTGGTAGAAGGGATATACCCTCTAGATCAGCTGCAGGGGCATTTACTTCTCACTCTGCATCACTTGAAAATATTATGAAGTAGCTCATGATTCAACAAATGGACATAATTAATATTCAGATTCAGATCGGA
>NEWO01001073.1:120208-130299 GCA_003013225.1 Phalaenopsis aphrodite | reverse complement strand
TGAAATGCATTAGTTTGAGGGTTTGAAACTAATTTTTTTGCGGGTTAAAAATTCATTTAGGTACTTGAACACTTGACCATAGGAAAATATGTTGAGATTTTCATACCTATTTTATACTGTTTTTTAAGATATTGCATTTAAAGAAAGGTATTTTTGATGTTTTTCTGCACGAATTACATTGGAGCAAAAAGATGCAAAAAGGAGCAAATTTCGAGCAAAAAGGACCAAAATGTGGAGATTTGAACTAGGCCACCGAGGGTGCCCTCGACCCCCCGGATGGCGAGTTTTTCCAGAGACTACAGAACAAAATTCTCCAAAGCCCGCCGACGGCACCATCGACCCCGTCGACGGCGAGATTGACGGTTATGCCTACTCAAGATTTGGATAAGGCCAAATTTTGAAGGGATTCTTAGGCAACTCTTGGGAAAGCTCATCCACAACTTTAAAAGAACATTTTGGCCGAAAATAGAAGAGTACTGGAGGCCGTGGAGGTTACCATTAGTGTATATAATTTCCAATAGAGTGTAACAATTGTGAGGAATTCTTCAAGAGATTATAAGAGTGGAGGGAAAGTGAGAGATTTCTTCATCCTTGCTACTTCGAAGAGGACATCTGTGTGTTGTAAAGAAAGGAAGAGATTCAGAGGAACTTTGAGGAGTGTTCTTGGGGAGAATTTAGAGATAAGTTATTTACTTGTTGTAGTTTGTATGACTTTGATTTTATATATGAATTCTGAGTTTTGTTGTGTTTTTCCCATGAGTTTTGAGTAGTTTTCTCTATCTTTGTCCTTGTCTTGAGATTTGTGAAATGGTGATTTGAATTGGTGAAGCCATAAAAATGTTTAAGAAATTGTGATGATCTTTACACTTCAATCTTGATTTACTTTCAATCTGGTCAATTGATTTGTTAAAATATGTTGAGTTTTACAACTAAAGTGAAGGTTACATCCAAGATTCAAGGAGGTCAAAGCCCTTGGAAGTTGGGTGCAAATAAATAGAGAAATATTATTATCGTGCGAAGAATTGGAGATTTTAGAATGACAGACTAAAATCCCCATCTCGGTCCTATCGTTTGGGTGCTGATGTGTAGATGTTAGCCCGCAGGTGAGGGGAACGTGGGAGCTCCGAAGTGAGAGCCGGTATCCTCCCAGCCTAGCCGAAGAATCAGTAACCAAGCATAAGATTAGTCAATTTTCTTTATGCCAGGACCAAAGGGTAAAGAATAGGAATGCTCATATTTGGCACAGTATAAATTGAACAAATTCATTTTATCCATTCACTATAATTTCTTGACAAAGAGAAGGATGTTTTCTTATATATTGAATATCACAATTAAACCCTACTTTATATCATTAGTTATTTATTAGATATTAAAATTATCTATTTATTTCAATTGCTTATTAGTGATCGATAAGCAAATTGAACGTCGTCGTTGTGATTAAAGTCTTTCTTTTGTAAGGTCTTAGTTTGTAATTCTAAACTACTCCCTGTGGGTTCGATATCTAGGACTTCATTAGAGTCCTATATTACTTGAGCGATACATATACTTGCGTTGACAAATTTGACTTTAACATTATTGAATATTATATTTATACATCTTAATCAAATCAGACACATCTATAAAGTCGTGATCAAGTCTTTGGGTGTCGTTGCTAGAAATTAAATCTTCTAGTAGCGTCATCAAATTCTTGTATTTATCGATTTACAAAAAAGTCAGTCAACACTTTAGGATGGAAAAACATATAACTCACATCCAACCTAAGAGATAAATAAATTGATTAGATTAGAATAGAAATTCATAAGAATTCACATCTAAACTGAGAACTATTTGAAGGGGAAGCTCTNATCGTGAAATTAAGAGAATTTTGGAAAAGAGTGTTAATCCTAGTAAAATGGATTGGTCTGCTAGATTAGATACGACATTATGACATACATAAAGCTTATTGGGCTATAAAGGAATTCAATTTAAATTTGAAAGAAGTTGGTGAGAAAATATTATTACAATTGAATGAGCTTGAAGAAATTAGGAATGAATCTTACGATAATGCAAAGATTTATAAAGAAAAGATGAATGAATGGCATGATCAGAAGATAATAAAAAGGGAATTTAAACCTAGACAGGAAGTTTTATTACATAATATAAGATTTAAAGTACTTCCTGGAAAACTGAAGTCTAGGTGGAAAGGGTCATTCAGAGTTATAAAATTCTATCCTTGTGGAGCGATTAATATTAATGATCCTAAGGCTGGAAGGATATTTAAAGTGAATGGGCACAGATTGAAACCATATTTTGATGGTCAAAAACCAGTTTTTAAAGAAACTGTAATGATTGGTCACCTAGAATAAAAATTGGGAATGTCGAGCTGCGACATTAAATCAAACGATTTGTGAGAGGAAACTCATATTTATAATTGTGTAATTTTCTTTTGAGTTTTTTTTCAAAATATTTTATGTATATTTTATGTTTATGTCTTTATATAGTCTGTGCATTTGCAAAAATATTTAGAAACATCTGATCATTCAGCATTGTGCATACTGACCATTTGGCTATTAAATATTTAATGCAAAAGAAGGATGTGAAATCAATATTAATTAGATGGGTACTTCTGATGCAAGAGTTTGATTTTGTAATAGTTGATAGGAAAGGGATTGATAAACAAATTTTTGATTATCTATCTAGGTTAGAACAGGAAGAAATACTCGATTTGGAAAAATAAATTAATGAAACTTTTCTTGATGAACAATTTTATACAGTAAAAGGATGGGAAATACCTTGGTATGCTGATATTGTAAATTTTATTATTAGTGATATTTTACCATATATGTTAATAAAACAACTGGAAAAGAAATTCATTTATAATGCAAAGTCTTATTTTTTGGATGACCCTTACTTAAATAAACAGTGCAAAGATTTACTAATAAGACGATGTGTGCCTTACAAAGAAATTCAAAAAATTATTCAGAAATGTCATGATTTTGAATTGGGAGATCATTTTGGGAATGAAAGAATTGTTCATAAAATTTTGCAGTTCAGATTTTATTGGCCTACACTATTTAGAGATGTTATTATATACATAAAAACATCTGATCAGTCTTAGAGAGTAGGTAATATTTCAAGAAGAAATGTAATGACTCTAAATTTTAATTTGAAAATTGAATTTTTTCATGCATAGGGATTGGATTTTATGGGACCATTTATACCTTGATTCAGAAATATTTATATATTGATTGTAGTGGATTATGTTTCAAAATAGATTGAAGTAATTGCTTTACCATGATGTGATGCTCGAAGTGTTTCAAAATTTTTAATTAAAAATATTTTTATAAGATATGGAATGCTGAAAGTAATCATTACCGATGGAGGATCTCGCTTTAGAAATGCAATAGTTATAAAGTTGGTGGAAAAATATAATATAATGCATAAAATTGGAATTGTTTATCTTCCTTAGACTAATAGTTTAGCATAAGTATTTAATCATTAAATTAAGAGAATTTTGGAAAAGAGTGTTAATCCTAGTAAAATAGATTGGTCGCTAGATTAGATAGGACATTATGGCATACATAACAGCTTATAAAACACCTATAGGTATGTCCCCTTATAGATTAATTTTTTAGAAGACTTGTCACTTGCCAGTAGATTTGGAACATAAAGCTTATTGGGCTACGAAGGAATTCAATTTTAATTTGAAAGAAGTTCATGACAAAAGATTATTGCAATTGAATGAGCTTGAAGAAATTAGGAATGAATCTTACAATAATGCAAGGATTTATAAGGAAAAGATGAAAGAATGGCATGATCAAAAGATAATAAAAAGGTAATTTGAACCTGGACTGGAAGTCCTATTACATAATACAAGATTGAAACTATTTTCTGGAAAACTGAAGTCTATGTGGAAAGGGTCATTCAGATTTATAAAAGTATATCCCTATGGAGCGGTTAATATTGAAGATCCCAAGGCTGGAAGGATATTTAAAGTGAATGGTTAAAGATCGGTTTTTAAAGAAACTATAATGATGGGTCAACCAGAATAAAAACTGGGAATGTCGGTTGCGACATTAAGCCAAATGCTTTGTGGGAGGAAACCCATATTTATAATTGTTTACTTTGCTTTTGAGTTTTTGTTCAAAATATTTTATGTATATTTCTATGTATGTCTTTATATAGTCTACGCATTTGCAAAAATATTTAGAAACATCTTTATTTACCTAATTTTATGAAAAATTTGATAATTTATTTGATCGAAATAGTGTTATTTTTGTAACTAGCGCATGATGCGCTGTGGTGGCGAAAATAACTTAAAACTATTCAAAAGGCAGGGTTTTGGCAGTTTTGACTGTTCCTTCTCCTTAAAGCTCCTAAAAATTGATTCTTAAGTCTATTTTAAGAGGGAAAACAAGGGAAAAGCCACTAGATTTCAAATCCAATGGTGTCCCACTCCAAAAATACTACAAGATTTAGAATTTTCAATCAGAGAAAGTTTTACAATTTTGATGCGCAAAAGTTGCATGATTGTGTTCTAGTGAAGAAGAGTCTAATCAAAGAAAGGAGGTTTGTGAATCGAGGATTCAACACACCAAAGACTCGAGTTAAAGAGATCATTGCGCAGAGACGTTGGGAAGTGCTTTGTTATACTACTTCCACAGTAGTCGTCTCTATGGTGAAAGAGTTTTATGCAAGTCTACTTGGAATCAACCAACGAATTGTCTATGTTTGAGGCAGGTTAGTGCAATTCACTCCTTCAAGAGTAAACAAGATGTTTATGATTCAAAATGTGCCTTTTTCCATTATGCAAATTTTATCCCTATGAAAGATAATATGAATGAACTCTACCGGTACCTTACGAATGAAGATGCGAATTAGGAGTCCAGGATGATGGGAATGTAAATTTTTCTTCATCATTTTTAAATCATACTTCTAAGGCATGACACTTATTTTTTGCATTAAAATTACTGCCTACCATGAAGATCAGTAAGGTGACTAAGGAGAGTGCAAGTTTAAATTATTGTATTCAAACTGAAAAACCTATTGATATTGGAGCCATCATTATGAAATATGTTTTGGGTTTGATTGTGAATGGGTCTTCATCTGGGCTTGGACATCCATCCACCATTTCCTTACCGTATAGTCAATCACAAGTACCTTACAAAAGTTGGGAAAAAGTGCTTCTTCCTTGGAAGCCAATGGATCCATAAGTCTATTGTAGTTATACTAGAGTGGGAGATGAAATGATATGAATGTACTGATGGATCAGGAATCCCAGAATTCATCACATATTCTGACTTACTTCAGTTCTAATGCACTTTTGAAGAGGATCAAGAAGATAGAAAAGAGGTGCAGAATCTTATGCATACTATAGGGAATATTTCTGAAATGTTAGATCACTTGAGCTAGAGACTTAAAGAAAATTTTGAGCATATTGGTCGCATTAAAGATGGTTTGGTATGTATGTTCAAGAAACATGCTTGGATTGGGGAGGATTCGACTGATGAATTTCCTTACCGACCCTTCTACAGCCTATATGTGCTTTACAAATCTATGGGAGATATCCAAGAGAAAGAGCATGAAGAAGATGTTTGAACTTAGTTTATGCATAGAATGTTTTATTTAATAACGTTTGTTTTAAGTATTTGATGTGTTGGATTGCATTTACCTTTATTGTTGAACTATATCGATGTTTGTGTTTGAAATTTTGATGTTTAGATTTCAGTGTTAAGATGTTTTGGCTTGCTTTAAACACAAAATTAGATGTTTGTTGGCTTGATAATTATTAGTTTGTAATAGCAATGATTTTATATATAAAAGTGAGTTTTATGTTTTTTATGAAAGATGGATGTTAGAGTAATGTTTAATCATGCTTATAAGGGTTCATTAAGTTAATTAGAGGTAGACGTAAAGTGGTACGAAGCAGATTTTCACAAAAATTAAAATCTGGAAAGATTAAGGCGTTCACGCATGATGCACCTTTTTACAGAGAGTTGGTGCATGATGTGCCAAAAACCAGAACACTCTTAATTGCCTAAAAACCAGCAAAATTGCATGGACAAACTCCATTTTCACTGCTTGGGTCTTCTCCTACCTCTAAACCTTGACCTAAGGCTTTACATTGAGAGCGGCAGAGAAGATTTGGAGGCAAAAAATCATAGATTTCATCTTCTCTTTGTAAGAGCTTCACCTTAACTTAGAAATTTTTTATTTTTACCATGGATTTTTCCTAAATTGTGGAAGATCCAAATTTTGGGATTTTTTTTATGAAAAAGCTTGAAGAAAACACATGGTAAAAAGTTTCTTACCAAATAACCTTATTTGAGGAATTAGATTTTTTATTTAGTAATTTATTTGGAATTTAATTGGATTTTCATAGATTTTCAAATGGCTCCCCAAGTGAAAAGAGGAAGGTTGTCTGAGGATTTTGATCACGATGATTCATTACCTTCAAGGCCCAACATAACTCAAATAGCGACCAAAAGATTGATCCAAAAACAGGCATTTGCAAACTCAGGTGGTAAAATCAAAAGGTTGGTCCTCGCCAGAAACTAGGAAAGATTCTACTACTTCACTGTAGTAGCAATTGTCTCCATGATTCAGGAATTCTATGCTAACCTAAGGTTCACTGAGGGTGATCAAATATTGGTTAGAGGTAAGAAAGTTGAATTTACTGTTGATTGGAATGCTTTTCATGGGCTAAGAAATGTATATCATGATGAGTCCGCTGCATTTGTGATGACTGATTTATCACTGGATGAAGTGATTGCCTTTTTGACTGATGAAAAAGAGAATGAAAGATTAAAAATAATAAAATAGTTAACTTCTCCACTTCCCTGTTGACTAGTCAGTCAACGTTATGGCATCACTTCATTTCTACAAAGTTATAACCAACAAATCATCTTGTTGATGTTACGAAGGACAAAGTGGTGTTTAACTATTACATTCAGAACATGAAAGCAATAAATGTTGGTGCACTCATAGTTCATTAAGCTCAGATTATAGCTTGTAGTTCTACAGCTAGTGGTTTGGGATATCATGGCTTGATTTTCACTTTATGTGAGCAATCAGGAGTAGAGTCCCATAGAAATGAAGAAAGATTACAACCGCAAAATTTTATTGGGAATCATATGATTCAAAGAGTTCAATCATTTGTTGAATCTCGAGGTGGTAGAAGGGATATACCCTCTAGATCAGCTGCAGGGGCATTTACTTCTCACTCTGCATCACTTGAAAATATTATGAAGTAGCTCATGACTCAACAAATGGACATAATTAATATTCTGAGTCAAATTGGAGAGATTGGAGCAAGAAATGCTTATAATGATGAATGTCAGCAGAGGAGAGATTTGCATGATATAGATTTTGAGAAAGTTATGGTAAGACATCTTAGGGGGGTGAGCCCAATGTGGAATTTCCTCCTTGCCCCAATTTCACTCCCTATGCTCCTATTCAAGATGAAGATGAGGAAGAAGAATAAGATGAGGAGGAGGAGGAGGAAGGTGATGAAGAGTGATATTTTTATGAGTTTAGCTCAGTATGTTTTGATGCTTGTTTGTTATTTGTGATTGAGATATGTTGTACTTTCATTTAAGATTATTGTAGTAAAGACTTTTATTTTATGTTGTGGTAGTAACTGTAGATTTTTACTTTTCCTGCATTTTTAGTATTTTCATTTTTTTATTTTTAGTTTTTGTATTTCTATTTTTAATTCTCAGCAAATTCCTTAGAATATATTATGTCTCATTTAATGCTTTAAAGCCTGTATGTATGTTTTTAAAGTTAGTACCTGCAGTATACGAGAGCCCAGTTTCATAATCAGAAATGCTCTACATGTCAGTTTTAAATTTCAGGCGTTTATTATTTCTTTCAGCTAATTAATTTTGTACTAAAATATTTTTAAAATTGCTTAAAAACCTAATTTTTGGGGGAAGAAAATTTTCTTTTGAAAAAAAGGAAACTAAATTTTATTTGTTCTCAATAAACTAAATTTTTAAAATTAATTTAACATGACCTGAGATATTGAGATAAAACTTTAAATGACTATACTTATGTTTATAAATATTATGATAAATTTAAGTAAAAAGTTTATAATAATAAAGGTCAATTCTAAAGTTAAAGATATTTGGTTTGATAGGATAAGACTATATTTTTCTATTTAAAGTAAAGGAAATTGTATTTTTGAAGTGTTAAGAATTTTAGAGTTTCATGTAAGAAGAAAGAATGAGACTTTATGAAAAATCATAAACTAATATGAATTTATTAAGTGAAGAAAGATAAGGAGTTTTAACTTTAACAAGAGGATCGTGAAGTTCAAAATTATTAAAGGCTATCTAGATACAGTAATCCTCGCTTGAAAAAGAAAAACAAATAGAAAAAAAAGGTTTGAAAAGATCCTAAAAGAAAAAAAATATATAAAAAGAAAAGAAAAGAAAATTAAAGTAGGGAGAAGCTTGAGGAAATGTCTATTCAAAAATTGACTTCACTTGAATCAACTTAAGGAATGAGCTTTATTACATTTTCTAAGCTTATATTGTAGTATTAGTAGTATTACTACTAAAGTTTTCATGAAGTTCTTTTTCATATAAATGTTCTACATATCCTTAATATGACAAATTGCTATTATTCTTGAAATGAATAGAAATTTGAAAATCTTAAAATTGATTACTAAGTACTCTTAGACTTAGAATTTGAATCTAAGTTATTAAAGGTTTTTCTTAAACTTTTCTAATCTATTTATTAAAAGAAAGTATAGAAGTTATGAGTTGATCTCTATTCTAAGTCATATGCTTTTATGTAATAAAAGTGTCACTTAAGGACTAGTAAAATTTAAGTTTGAGAGATTTTGATACACTAAAATAATATGTTATTTTAAGTATATATTTTAAAAGAATGGTATTTTTTTTGTTTTTGTTGCAGGTATATTATTCTTAGGCATTTGGAGAAAAAGTAGCAAAAAAGACAAAATTTGGAGCCAAAACAGCGAATTTTGAGAATATGGTGCATGATGCGCCAGATTGGCGCAAGTTGCGTCGTTTGACAGAGTCTTGGCGCATGATGCACCAGATTTGGCGCTAGATGCGCCAAAGACAGCTTTTTGTGGATTAAAGCGTTTTGAGACAAATTTTGCACAAATTTTCAAAGAGACATATGTTATAAACACCTTTTGGAGTAATTTAATGCATTTAGACAATTTGGAAGGTTCTTTTATGAAGGGATATGTGTCTTGGATCAAATGACACTTCTTTTGAATTCAAAATATTTGACTTTTGGAGGGAATTTATGAAGGAATTTTGAATTCCTTTTGAAAGGAGGCAGTCCAAAATAAAAGAAGAAGACTTTAATGAGTTTGTGGGGGACGTGAAAGGGGGGTTGCGTAAAAGGCAAAAGGAAGAGATAGAGAGAGAAAGTCAAGGGCTTGGAGATTTTCTTCTAAGATTGTAAGAGGAAAGCGAATGTGAGAGATTTCTTCTTCATACAGTTCTAAGAGAGAATTGAGAGTTCATGTAAAGAGAGAAAGGTTTGAAGAGAACTTCTAGGGATTTGCTTGTGAAGGATTGTGAGATAAGTTGTGTCTTTTATTTTTTTTGTTTCGTAAAATTTTTTTATATATGAAATTCATATTTTGTTGTATCCTTCTCATGAATTCTGAGTAGTCTTCTTTATCCCTCCCTACTTTGAAATATGGTTTTAAATGTTAATAATTTGTAATGATTTGAACTCTGATCTTCATTTACTTTTTGATCTAGCCAATTTAAATGTTAAAATGTGTTGAAAAACATATGTTTCAAAAGGGCTATGATTTATACAACATAGGGAGAATCACATTTGATTTCATGGGAGAGTATGTCATCCATGAAGTTTGGTACAGATAAATAGGAAAATATACTTTGTTGGATGCAGAATTTTAGATTTTAATGTGAAAGATTAAAATTCCCAATTTGGTCCAGTTGATTGGAAACTAATGCGAGATTGTTAGCCCTCTAGGGAGGGAGTAGTGGGAGCTCTGGCATGGCAGTCGGTATCCTCTCAGCCTAACCACGAAATTAGGGACCAAACTCTAGATTACTCAATGTTTTAATCTAGAGTTGCTCCTATTTGGCACAAAA
>NEWO01001073.1:80736-108475 GCA_003013225.1 Phalaenopsis aphrodite | reverse complement strand
AAGGTTAACTCTAAAATCAAGATGTTTAGTATGAAAAGTTTGGAGTTATGCTTTTATTATTTAAAGTAAGGAATACTGTATTGTTTTGGAAATATTAAGGATCTAAGATTTATACTTAGAAAGAAAGAATTGAGATTTTATGAAAAATCTTCAAAGCTAATACACATTTGTTAAAGTAAAGAAATGTGAGATGTTTTTAACTTTAAGAGGAGGATAGTGCAGTTCAAAATCATTAAAAGCTATCCAGATATAATAATCCCCACATGACATTTGAAAAAAAGAAAGAAAAGAAAGAAAGAAAGAAGTGATTGAAAATGATCCTAAGAAAAAGCAAAAAAAAAGTGAGGAGAAGTTTGACGAGATGTCTAATCAAAAATTGGTTCTACTTGAATCATCTTAAGGAAGGAAACTTAGTTACATTTCTAACTTAGACTTAGAAGTATTATCATCTTTAATAATAAAGCTCTCATGAAATTCTTTTTCTTATATTTCTTCTAGGTATCTTAGTATGACTAATTGCAGTTATTTTTTAAATAAATAAAAAATCAGAACTTTTAAACTTGACTGCTAAATGATCTTGTATTTAGTTTTTAACCTGAGCTGTTAAAAACTTTTTTCTGAAGTTTCACTATAGCATTTTAAAAAGCAAAAATTATAAAATTCTTTAAGTTAAATTTGCTACCACATGTTATAAATGTTATATATAGTATAATGAGTTACTTTAGGACAAGTAACATTTAAGTTTGTGTGAATTGATCCAACTCAAAATAAAGTATTTTTAGTGCATATTTTATAAGCATTTTATGTACATTTGTTATGATATTGCACTTTAAATGAATGTATTTTGCATGTTTTTGATTTCTGGTACATGAAATGAACATTTAGAGAAAATGAGAAAATAACGGAGCAAAAATGATGATTTTTGTGTGGCGCAATAGCGCCACCATCGAGCGAGAAAGGCGCTATAGCGCCCCAGACTCGCATTATAGCACCAATAACTACTTTTCTAGAAGATACATCAAATTATGTTGAATTTTGGAGGAGTGTTTGAAGCAACCCTTTCTTATTTTTTGTTTTCTATCTAATGAGAAATATTTGGCCGAATTTAAGGAACTTTTAGAGCCTCAAAACTTCAATTGGCGATTATAGTGAGTTAGGTTTTTCATATTTTGTGTTCAAGTGTGAGTGTGAGTGTGCTTTAGAGTGAAGAAATTTGGAGATTGCTTAGAAGAAAATCCAGAAGTTTGCTTGGGGAGAAGACATAAGGTACTTTGTACTTGTGTTTGATTTTTTGTTGTGGGACTTGGATTTCAATGCAAATGTTTTGTTTTTGTTTAATCTCCATGAATTATAAGTAATTCCCTTACTTTCTTCTTGCTTATGAAACTTAATTATGTGGGATGAGAATAATTTAAGGAATTATTTTTACTCTTAAAAATTGTAATGATATTTTCACTGAATCTTCATTTATTTTACAAATTGACCACTTGTGAGGTTAAAATTCATTGAGAGACATAATGACCTGAGAGGGCTATGATTTCACTCAAGTAGTGGATACCACACTTCCTTCTAAGCAAAAGCATTGCGATCACCTAAGGGGGGTGCAAATAAATAGGAAGATAAGTTTTGATGGACGTAGAATTGGTTACATCTAGAGTGGCAGGCTGGATTCTTATCAATTTGGCTTAAGGTTTAGTACCTTGACGTTGAGATTCGGTCATTACAATGGCATAGGCTAGGGGCATCTAGAGGTGAGATGCTAGATAGCACTGATGTGGAGTCGAGATGCTAATGAATCGGCCTTAAGTTAGCTAATGTTGTTTGCAAGCACCAGGAGGGGGTAAATAATAAGTATGCTTCTATTTGTCACAATACCTTAATTTTGTCTTAAATCATTTGAATCCTACATAGATTAAAATCTCTTTGCAATGGGAAAGGTTTTCCATAATATCCAAACTTGTTATTATATTTTGCTAAGCTATTACATTTAGTTGTTACTTTCTTTTTAAGCTCTTTTAGTAGTAACTTTTAGTTAGCATATCATTTTAAATCTTTTATATTTTTAATTTAAATTTAAATAGAATTTTTTTTAAGTTGATTTTAAGAGTTATCGCATTCTTTGTGGGATCAATACTAAGGTTTTTAAAGAAAATCATATATTACTTGAAATGATACATATACTTGTGTAGTACTCATTATATAAAAATCTATTATATAATTCATAAATCATTACAAGTGCTCACACTAGCCGCTCGATATAAATTGAAATATATTTTCTGACATAATTAAGGAGATTAAAAATACGCGTAAATGTGGGTAGTGTCACGACCACACCCGATCTGCAACGTANAAAAATTTTTCTTAAACCAAACTTTATTTGTCCTCAGGAAATTGTTTTTTTCAAAACTAGTTTTAACATAATGTGTGGTATGTTGAGTTAACTTTAGAAACCTATGTTTTTAATTTTATGAAAGTTTTATAAAACCTAAGTATAAGTTTTTAATAATAAAGGTTAACTCTAAAATCAAGATGTTTAGTATGAAAGATTTGGAGTTATGCTTTTATTATTTAAAATAAAGAATACTGTATTTTTTAGAAATATTAAGGATTTAAGATTTATACTTAGAAAGAAAGAATTGAGATTTTATGAAAAATCTTCAAAGCTAATACACATTTGTTAAAGTAAGGAAATGTGAGATGTTTTTAACTTTAAGAGGATAATAGTGCAATTCAAAATCATTAAAAGCTATCCAAATATAACAAAACATTTGCATTTGTACTTGTGTTTGATTTTTTGTTGTGAGACTTGTATTTCAATGCAAATGTTTTGTTTTTGATTAATCTCCATGAATTATGACTAATTCCCTTACTTTCCTCTTGCTTATAAGACTTAATCTTGTGGGATGAGAATAATTTAAGGAATTATTTTTACTCTTAAAAACTGAGATGATATTTTCACTGAATCTTCATTTATTTTACGAACTGACCACTTGTGAGGTTAAAATTTATTGAGAGACATAATGACCTAAGAGGGCTATGATTTCACTCAAGTAGTGGATACTACACTTCCTTCTAAGAAAAACCACTGCGATCACCTAAGGGGGGCGCAAATAAATAGGAAGATAAGTTTTGATGGACGTATAATTGGTTACATCTAGAGTGGCAGGCTGGATTCTTATCAATTTGGCTTAATGTTTAGTACCTTGACGTTGGGATTCGGCCATTACAATGGCATAGGCTAGGGGCATCTAGAGGTGAGAGGCTAGATAGCACTGATGTGGAGTCGAGATGTTAAGGAATCGGCCTTAAGTTAGCTAATGTTCTTTGCAAGCACCAGGAGGGGTAAGGAATAAGTATGCTTCTATTTGTCACAATACCTTAATTTTGTCTTAAATCATTTGAATCCTACATAGATTAAAATCTCTTTGCAATGGGAAAGGTTTTCCATAATATTCAAACTTGTTGTTATATTTAGCTAAGATATTACATTCAGTTGTTACTTTCTTTTTAAGCTCTTTTAGTAGTAACTTTTAGTTAGCATATTATTTTAAATCTTTTATATTTTTAATTTACAATTTAAATAGAATTTTTTTAAGTTGATTTTAAGAGTTATCACATTCCTTGTGGGATCAATACTGAGGTTTTTACAGAACATCATATATTACTTGAAATGATATATATACTTGTGTGCTACTCATTATAAAAAATCTATTATATAATTCATAAATCATTACAAGTGCTCACACTAGCCGCTAGATATAAATTGAAATATATTTTCTGACATAATTAAGGAGATTAAAAATACGCGTAAATGTGGGTAGTGTCACGACCACACCCGATCTGCAACGTAATTATGCCCAACTATTGGGTTGGGCACGTGGTCACACTGCAATTCGGGACATTCTATGGCAATTCGGGACAATCATCAGCTACTACCCCACCTTCTCTTTATCATGATGCATTTGAATTTGTGACATTCTATGGTATAAGTCTTTATCATGATAAAACTTAATAAAACTATGTAATATTGTACAAACAATGATAATATCAGCATGAACACTGATAAAAAAAATTGTCACATGAGTTTGCATATGAAATATGTTATTGCAATTGTCAAATATATTTTTTTTATAATATTACATAATTAGGCATTGTGGTGGTTGTACGGATCCTATGCCACTAAATATTTATAATATGCACCTCCCTGATGCTTGCTCAAATGATAATGATATCCTCTAAAAGGTTCCCTAAGTTTGACGGTGTTAGTATAACTTGAGTCAACCAAATAAAAACATCCTTTAGATAATTGAAAGTCTCCCTCCTCTATGGAACACTTTAACCCCCTCATATATGAGGTAGAACCCTCATAAAAGCGATGTAGACAAATTAGTGATCGAACGAGACCGCAGCCATTAAATTTGATGAAGTGACTCCATTTTTATTTTGATAATGATGTTATATCCCATGACTTAACATTGTAGGTATATGCATATAATTTATTGTTCTAGCTTTATTGCTAAGGAATGGATATAATTATGAATTTTCTCTTGTGTAAGGATGGTAGCTAGCATCAGTTGGGGGCAAATTATTAAACTCTTTACCAATCACACAATTGGTTGAAAGACATGGTTGAAGTTTTTGCAAACTATTTCCAATGAATGTTGGAAGAATTTACACATATGCCTATGATTGTGAGCATGTGCAACATCTAAAAAATAATCTCAGTAATTTAGTTGTTCGCTAAGCAGTCCATGACTAACCAAAATAGCTCATAGCTACACAAAAGGCTCTATTGACAGTCTAAAATAGTTAAAGGATCACAAAGGTTTATCAACTAAAACATCATCCACATATTAATGCCCTTTGTAATGTCTATTGAACATATGCTTGTGAATAAATTTTTCTTCATTGAAAGAAATATTATTCAATACTAATGGTATTAATTTATTTATGGTATCATCTAATTTTATACTATGATCAATCATTTTGCAAATGAAATTAGAAAGCATTATTTGTAAATAATTAGGCATTCTTTTAACAAAAAATCCCAAATAATAACATTAGACATTAGAAAATCTAGGGGTAAGCATTTATCGGTTTGGATGATTCAATTTTTTAATTTGTCGAACAAATTGCAACAATAAATTTGAAATTCCGAAAAAACAAACTGACTGAACCGAAATTTATTTTGCTTTGAATGGTTTCATCATGAATAAATAGAATTTTAGTAATTTGATGGAGTTTAGTTAAAAAAATATCAAGAAGTAGACATGCGACATGTATAATATCAATTTTATTTCATGAATTCTTCATTTATATTCTTTTTTTTTTTGTTTTTTGATTTATTTGGTTAAATGAAAATTAAAACCGAACAGATAACCAAAAAATTTATATTTATACTTTTAAAAACCAAAAACTTGAAAAAAATCAAAATCGAACCAACTCGACTAAACTTGTTTAGTTCAGTTTAGTTTTTTAGTTACGACCAAATAATACACACCCATAAGCAAATCATTAAATATTCCAAAAAAAAAAATTATAAAAATTTTAGAAAAAAACACACAAAAAGACAAATAATCAACTAGTGTCTCCAAATGAACTCAATAAAGAGGGCATAACATTAGTTAAATAAAAAGAGTCTGGAGCCTAAGACATAAATCCATGAAGGGAAAAAGTGTGAATGTGGATGAGTGGTAACATTATGCTCAATCCAAAATTAAAGCTTTTTTCTCATATAATCAGAGTATTCGAATTACAATTATTATATTTTATTGTATTGTGAATGGCAATAATTGCTTCCATTAAAATATTTGATATGTTATCTAACTTTGTAAGGTAACCAACATTATTTTATAAGCATGTCATTCTAATATCTTATTTAACAATTATGCTTTCACAGTAGGTTATATTAGAAGTTTATTTCAGGCTTCTTTCTTAGCACATTTTTTTGTTTGTTATGACACATGTATTACATCCCCACATAAAAGTTTGGAAACACAACTTGCACATTATACTAGATGAGTTATTTGAAAGACATCAGCTCCAACAAAAAAAAAATATATCATGTCAACTACTTAATCAATGAAACTAACATTATTTGTGAACAAAATCATCTCCAATCTATGTAAAATCTTGCACATCATTCATTTCATTTCCAACATGATCTTTCCCGATGACATGTTAATTTGTTGAACGAGCTTCTATACAAATTGTAATAATTTCTACAGTATTTTTTTCAAATATATCGTATTGATGGAATGGTATCTTAGAAATAGAGTTATTTAGGAATTTCTTAAGGAAGATATTACATTATCAATGTGTTGAGATCAATTCGCTAGATAGCTTCAAAATAGACAAGAATAAGACTCATAAAGAGGTTACCAATATTATTTCATCCAAAATCTCTTCACATGTAATAGAGATGCATAATTTTTCATCTCAACCCCAAGTACTCTTGCTGAACATATGGTGCATTCTGATGTTGGCATACATGTTCTTAAATCTTATCATTAAGAGTGCATATATGTTTGATGTGACTAACCTTTTGATTTAGAGCTTTAACAATGTCACACCACAACTCCCTCCTAAGTAGACCATTAGTTATATATCCATATAAATATTGTTCCTTAATCATTTGCTCGAGTGCAACATTATGTTGTTAAGGTTACTTTGATGTTCAACTCAAGCTCTTTATTTTTTTCAGTAATAATTTGTATATCCTCATCCGTAGCATATTGCTTACTAGAACTATCTTGACATATGACTTGTCCTTTAGAAAGTGCTTCATGCATGCTATCATGCTTAGCGACTAACATAGTAATTAACTTGGCAAAAGTAGACACCTACAAAATAGTATGTATACTACAAAGATGATTTAAAGTTATATCACACAACATACAATTTTTTTTTGTGCTAGGAAAATTTTTTACCATTTTTATTTGAGAATTTCTTGATCGAAATTTCTTTGGATGTATAGGGTAAGTACTTGACATTATTGATTCTTGGTCGCACACATTTTTTTAAATATTTAAGAGGGAAAAATCATCCTTTTTTATGGTGTGTTTAAGGTACATTGATTTTTGCAGTCATATTATTGATTGCTTCTCTCAAATTAAGAAGAGGAATTTTCTAAGTACTATTGAATTATTGGAACTTGAATCAGCTTTTGGGTCATTTACTTTATTTTGCTTTATTTTTACAGGTAAATTATAAGAATTCTACTACATGGCTACTTTTTATAGATTAAAGAAAACTAATTATAAGAATAAAATTAAATCTTAAATCACCATGAAACTAGATAACTGGATAATATATTTGCAATGAGGGAATATTGTGGTTGAGCCAATTATAGGATAGAGGAGAACTATTTAAATCAGTTAACTTCAATGTTATATTTTACTTTCTAATTTTCAAAGTCCTCTTTGAATAGGATGTTCATACCCCACATAAGCAGAAGAGAGACAAAAAGGAGGATCTTACATTTGTGCCTAAATAAACTCTAGATTGCAATGTAATATTTTGAACACTTAATTTTTGTGATATATATGGGTTATAGAGCCTTCTCAATCTGTCTTGCTTAGGATTGGAGCTTCATGCATATTTATAACTTTCAAAGTTTATTTTTTTTTCTTTCAAAGAGAGAGTTCTATAAAATTTATTTTTCAACTAATATAGCTTAGGTATTAAATGCAACGTATGTGAATAATGTCAAATCATAATTAAGGATGAAAGAAAAACAATAACAAAAAGATACTAGATAAACATTTAAATTTAGATAGTTCTGATGGCTAATATAACACATTTCAATAAACTCTACCATAGAATGTTACAAAGCACATGTAAGTGATGAGAATTCATAAAGGTGATGATATTAACTCTAACGATTACTCAACCCTAAATTAGCTCCATTCACAGTTATAAGCAAAGAAAGCAAATAATTTATGCATTGAAATAAATTTTATTTCCAACAAAATGTACAAATTAAAACTATATGTTGAATAATGGGATTTCACATGAATATTTGATCAATAGGACCAATGTGTGAGCACAATTATCTATGTGTGTGTGTATAGACTCATATATTTTGAAGAAAAATAAGAAAATGTTTATTTTCAATAATATTATAGATGTTTACATACAAAATCACTAACTATTCGTTTTGTTTAATTTAAAGAAAATAAAAATACATTCTACCCATAAATTAGTCTTGTGGTCTAAAGCCTGTATATGTATCCTTTTTTATTAGATAAATCAAACCTAAATCAATTCTCAAGCTAACAACATTCCCCTTATCTTTATCAAAATTGGGTTAGTGTAAGTCCTTAAGTACTAATATAGCCCTTTCACTAACATCCATATGGTCAAATCAAATTCATCAGAGATGGCAACTTAGCAAGAGTTGAACAACAAAAATCACACAAAGCTTCTCTAAGTATAACAGTTATTGCAACTGCTACTATTTAGTAAATAATTTTATATACACCCACTAAATGCATCTTGATAACAAATTGTAAATGTGCATTGAAGGAATGTAGAAGATATGCATTGGATTGTCAGTATTAATAGTTAAACCAAACAATTGAAATATTCAATCTATTAAAAAAAAAGTAAAAGAAACCTTCTCTCAAAAGAAACTAAAAATAATAAAAATAAATAAATCACAGCACAAATCATCTTTCATATGTATCAAAATAAAGATATGTTATAAATTTATATACAATGACAAAAAATGTTGCTCTCAAACGATCATTTGCTCCATCCAATTACACAAGCAACAAAAGAATCAAGAATAATTTTTTTTGTTTAAACTTGAAAGAACCAAATCCAGTTTCATACCATAAAAGTTAGAGACAAAAGTCTCACACTCAAATACTGGAAGATACATTTCTTGTCCCAATGCAATCTAATCAACAAACAAGAGAGAAACTGGCTAATAGAAGCGGATGAAAACCAACCTGATTGGTTTGGAATTTCACTTCAGAGACAAACACTGGATCTGTTAATTGCTTGGTCTGTGATTTCACTTAGAAAACAGATGACGACAATGAGATTAAGGCAAAGGAAAAGGTAAGGAAAATGCGATAACAAGCAAGATCTTGTAGTGGGAGGTAAGTAACTAACAATAAATTTTGCTGCCCTTGCAAGCTATGATCTTCAATGCCACTAAAATCTCCTTAAATATGTTGATAAAGTGGATCTAATAAACCCAGGTTCTATGGCAAAATGAGGGTGTTGGTGGATTTAAACTTGAGTCAAATTTAATTTGTCTAAAAAGATCACTTGGAGAGATTTAAAGTTGGATCCCGCCAAGATTGAATTGTAGAAATGCTTTTATGTTTCGTTTTCCCTTTCTCAAACCACATGGTCGTTGGCTTGATTTATATTTTCTTATTTAATGCTTAAGCATACTCTTCACAATATTAAGTTGCTAAAACAGGCTTACACGCAAGATACTGTGAAGCCATATCAAAATTTTTTAAATAAACATTTTCTAATTTAATATTTAAATATGATTAAATTTAAATATGATAAATTTAAAAACATAAATTAATAAAACCAACAAAATTACCATGTCTCTTCATGACATGTGTTTCCACATGACACACTACAAAATCTCATATAAATATACTTGATTAAATTCTATGAGTACGATATTCAAAATTTTATAATTTGAGCATAAAAATTTGTTCGTATTCAACTCAATAATTTAATGAATGATTCTGTGATGGTAATATAATAATTATGATATAATAACATATCAAGCATCATAAAGCATGTGAAACGAAGCCCAAATAAAATACTTCTAATCTGTACCAAAAGTTCGTATACTTCATCACGATCTCTTAACTTAGGATTTAAGCCGATAAAATCAACAGTATGATCTCACGATCAACTAAGGACCTTCAATAACATCTTCCGATTCCTTCAAAAAAAAAAATTTGAAAATACAACTACCAGAAATCAGAGCATGAGCAATTCCCCCCACTGAAGTGATGAAAGCAATTGGCATCCCTCAACACAATCACTCTTTCGTACACCTTAGCAACCAACTTAATTGCTGTATGGCAATCCCCACAAATCCTTAAATTCTTATAAACTCGTATGGGCTTACCTTTCGGACTGTCCATCAACCCAAATGCCACAGCAAGCTTCTCGCTATGGTGCGCCAACCCCCGCTCTCTCTCCTCCTCTGTCGCGTCCTGTAGCGCCCACGTCGTGTCCACCACATACCCCTCAGCCAGGGCTCGCTCCAACATCTCCCCCACTTTGGCAAATATCTTAGCTGCCAATGGGTGCCCCCTATCCTCCACGTGAAACACATGTACTTGCCCGCCCGCCTCCACCCAACTACACCCGGGCTCCTTGCTTACGCCGGTTGCCCTCATCATGCCCCTCATCATGGCCACATCCATCCATCGACCCGCCCGAGAGTACACATTTGCGAGCATCACATAAGTTGTTGCATCACTTGGATCCAATCGTAGCAGCTCCTTCGCCGCCCACTCTGCCACATCAACATTGCAATGTACTCTACTAGCAGCTAGCAATGTCTTCCACACAGTCG
This sequence comes from Phalaenopsis aphrodite, assembly GCA_003013225.1. Classification (NCBI taxonomy): domain Eukaryota; kingdom Viridiplantae; phylum Streptophyta; class Magnoliopsida; order Asparagales; family Orchidaceae; genus Phalaenopsis; species Phalaenopsis aphrodite. The sequence continues at coordinate 97,911 of NEWO01001073.1, read as the reverse complement.
TATCAGCAGCATAACCTGCCTGGCTTAGTATATCCACTGCCTCGCTAACCCGACTCGCCCGACCCAAAAGGTCCACCATGCACGCATAGTGCTCTGGCCCAGGGGTTACTCCATATACCCGCTCCATTGACTCAAAGTGCATCCGACCTATCTCCACCAAACCAGCGTGGCTGCAAGCGAACAAGAGGCCGATGAAGGTCACGTAGTCTGGTCGGGCGCCTTCTCGCAACATCAAGTCAAAGAGTAGGAGAGAGTCATGACATCGGCCATTCTGAGCGTAACCCATAATGATAGCCGTCCAAGTTATGGCGTCACGCCGACTCATTGAGTCGAAAGCCACACGCGCCTCATCAATACACCCGCTCTTTGCATACATGGTCACAGTGGCGTTTCCAACTGATCGAAATGAGTCGAGGTTGAGCCGGATTGCTAGGGCATGAACCTGCCGACCCGATTCCAGTAGAGTGAGTTCACCGCAAGAACTGAGTACACCGGAGAGGATGAACTCGTCCGGTTCAACCCAGGCAGCTCTCATTAACAAGTATAACTGAAGCGCTGACTCGTTGGAGATGTGCATTGCGTAGCCGTTATAAAGCGCAGTCCATCCAACAATATCCTTGCGCGGCAGATCGTCGAACACCTTGAGGGCGATCTCGGGCTGCCCGCACTTTGCATACATGTCAACGAGGGCGTTGCTGACATGCTGATGGCTGGTTAAGCCCGTCTTCAAGACCAAGCAATGCAGACTGCATCCGTTGCATAGATCTTCGACGGCAGCAACAGAGTTGAGCGCAGAGGGGTGCGTGAATTCATCCAGTTTGATAAATCTTTGACGCATTTGCACGAAAAGAGAGAGTACGTCATCGTGGAGCGCAGCATGGGAGCATATCACTATAAGGCTGTTCCATGACACCGGGTCGTCGTGCTCCGCCGACTGGAGAACCATCTTCGCGTCGGAGAAATCGGAACATTTGGCGTATAAGCTCACCAGCGAACTCTGGATGAATTGGTTTGCGTCGAGACCTGTATGAACGGCAAGGGCATGGACCTGCTTACCGAAGCCTATAGCGAGCTCAGAGGCGCATGCGGACAGGACGCTCGGAAGAGTGAACTGGTTCGGATACATATCCTCGGCTCGCATTAGGCGGAAGCAGTCCATGGCACTGAGTTGATCACCATCCTGTACGCGGGCTGTGATGATGGCCGTCCAGAGAACCCTATTGGCCCGATGCTCTGGTTGGACGGAAGTGAAGATCGCGCCTGCAAACGCAGATTCACCGCATTTGGAATACATGTTCACAAGGGCTGCGGCTATGAAAGAATCCGCATCGAGTGAGGACTTGATGGCCAGTGCGTGGGCGAGATGGCCTGCGGTGTGGGAAGGGAGAATGGAACAAGCACGAAGGTAGGCGCCCAGAGAATAGCAATCGGGACGAAGGCCAGCAGCGAGCATGCGGCGGAAGACGAGTAGGGCATCTGCAGCACGGCCCTGGCGGGAGAAGCCGGAGATGAGGGAGGACCAGGGGATTGAGGAGGAGTGGAGCTGAGGGCAGCTATGGAAGAGATGAAGGGCGTCGGAAAAGAGGCCGGAGCGGGCGTAGGCAGCAATGAGGGTGTTCCAGGAGACGTCGTCTCGTTGGGGCATTCCATCGAACAGGCGTCGGGCATCGCTGATGCGACCGGACTTGGCAAGATAGTCCAAGCGTCGGTTGCAGTCAAGGAAAGAGTTTAGGGATCGGAGGCATGGTTGTAGTCTAGGAGAGGCATAACAAGCGACGCTCATGAAAGTACAAGATGAAATGATATGTTTTCCAAGTCCGAAGTTTTCAAGTCCTATTGATAATATGATCAAATAAGGAGCTTATTAATTTATGCAGTTCATTTAGCCTAATAGTTGAGAGTGTTTATTATTTTTAATCATAATGGTCTGAGTTCAAAGTCCAACATTTATATGAGTTGTGCACACGGACTAGAAAAAAAAAATAATCAAGTGTCAATTTTAAGCCCTTTATTCCACATTGAGAACTCCCTATCCCTCCCACTCAAAACTCACAATTAAGCCAAAACCAATCTCATCCTACCTTCTCCCTAGATCCAATGCATCCAAACTTCGCTATTCTTGAATCAAGATCTGCTGACTAAGAAATTCACCCAGCTCCTGATTCATGATCACCTCAACCTCACCTCTTCAAATTAATTACCTTCTCATTTTCCCTTGGAATAATTAGTTATTTCAGAAATTATCCCACCCTTTCTCACCCGCTCAAAGCCCTCAATCATGCCAAGTTCCTATTTTCCCCTCCTTATTCCTATATTAGATGACAATCCCTTCATACCACATCATCCAACCGCGAATCTCATGGATCAAACTTCATCCTTAACAAGCTTCTTCAAATTCACACTCAACTACATGCTTTGGTCACCTTGAGATTGAAATTAATAGTAAATTGAAAGAGGATGATATAGGTTGCATCATATCTAAAATAGGGTGTTTGCATACGTGCTACACAATTTTATTGTTGAACTCAAATTTGTCATGTGAATAACAACCAAGTAATAGAGCGTTGGGAACCAGAAGGTTAAAATAGAGAGAAAGAGTGAGAGAAGAGAGAGAGAGAGAGAGAGAGAGAGAGAGAGAGAGAGAGAGAGCGAGAGCACTCGGACTTGGCCCCGAAGGCCGAAACGGAGTATTCCCGAGCTCTATGACTCATTTTAAATATAAAAAGAAAAATTACATTGAGAAGGCAGAGAGTTCTCTCTATATGAGAAAAGTTAAGAGAGAAATGTCCTCGTTTTACATGTCATGAGCTCCATATTTATAGAAAAAAGAGGACAAAATATGAAAAATTGCATGGCTAACATTAATAGACTGGTTACAAGACATTATTGTCTTTTATTGTATCTCTTCGTATTTGTAACTGATTATGACAACATTTTGTGTGCGTAGGCATTTCTTTGGTCATTGGCGTGAATGATCGTTTCTAGTCGTCTGGCAGCCCTTCAGTCACCTGACAGATCTTCGGTCATCTAGCAGTTCTTTGATTGGTTGCATGTGGGTGGTCGATCGTTCGATCGGTCGACTAACGTAAAACTTGGTTTTAATCAAGCTGCTTTCTTTTAGAGTCTTAGGCTAAGGTCTTAATATCTACACAATAGTAAAGAAAAAGTAAGCACATTTTTTGGACATATACATAAGTCCCTAAGTCTCTCAATTTGCAATGAGTGATTATATATAAAAAATATAGCCACCACAATACTAATCATATCTCCGTAGTTTCTAACAATCTTTTTGTGCCCTATACTAGGAACTTAGACAAGAATTTTTTATTAACGTAAAGGAGAGCTATTTGTTTGTTTGTCATGGAGGAGAGATTTTGTTTGCTCACCCTAAAGGAGAGGCTTTATTTGATCATCCTGAAAGACAGGCTATGTTTGCTCATCCTGACGAAAGGTTTTGTTTGCTCGTCCCGGAAGATAGGCCTTTTTTTTATCTTCCCGGAGGCAAGATTTTGTTTGCTCGTCTTGGAGGAGAGACTTTGGTTCCCATGTTTTAGTTTCTCGAAATTTGTCTTCAACTAGATTAGATGTATAAAATTAAATTCAGGAAATACTTATCTTAAATTTTCTTGAGGAATAACCATTAAAGGTATTACTTTTAAAAGATCTCCATAAAGATTTTTTAGCTGCAAGAGTAGAGCGAAAAAAATTGTACCTCTTCACAGATGATTAAATACCTTATTTGATTAAATTAGATACATATGCCTTCCTTGACACGGTCCTCGAGAAGGTATGAACAGTTGAGTAATCAAAATATGAGCACAGCAAGTTAGGATGGGGATGACGAACTCGAGGCGGTTGGTCAAGATATTGAATCCAAATTTGTAATGTGAATCACACCCAAGGGATAGAGCCATGGGAACTAGGAGTGAGAAGTAGAGAGAGAGGCTTAGAGAAGAGTGAGAGAGCGAGAGCATAGGGACTTAGCCTTGAGGGCCAAAACGTGGTATTCATGGGCTCTGTGATCCATTTTATATATAAAAAGAGAAATTACATTGAGAATGGGTGAGAGCTCTCCTTACATGAGAAAATTAAAGACCGAGAAGCCCCCTTTTTACATGTTATAGGCTCCCTACTTATAGGAGAAAGGGTCAAATGTGGAAAATTATATGGCTCCCTATTTATAAGAGAAAGAGAGTCAAATGTGGGAAATTATATGGCTACCTCTACATTAGTAGGGGGATACAAGAAATTGTAGTCTTTTATTGTGCCTTTTAATATTTGTAACTGATTTTGGCATCTTTTTGTGTGTTTGGACCTTTGCCCAATCGTTGGAATGGGTGTTCGTATCTGGTCGACTTGGATGACCATTTAGTCTTATGATAGTTCTTTTATCAGCTGCTTGTGAGTGGTCGGTTGTTCGCTCGATCGGCTAGCGTCAAACTCAATTTTAATTCAGTTGCTATCTTCTTAGAGTTCTAAGTTAAGGTCATAATATCTACATAATAGTAAAGAAAAAGCAAGCACATTCCTTGGACATACACGTTGATGTATTTAGATATTTAACATCTAAGCTTTTAAATTTACATGCTTTTAAAAGTTCAATATACATTTTTATGAATATATTTATGACACCAAAATGTGGTCACACGGGATGATGATAGAATTGATTTGAAGGAGATAATTTTACAGCACATGAAGTATTATCAATTATAGGCAACCCTGTGATTCTTAAAAGCTCCTATTGAAGCACCCAAAATGTACAAGCATGTAAGACCTCCTTCATGCCAAAACTGGACCATGTACGCATATTATCATAGGAGTCTCAGCATCTACACTATTATCAAAGACAAAACTTCATGCATTATCAATTATTCACTAGAATCATTGTTTGGTTCAAAGTCAATATAATAAAGATAAATATATAAAATCAGTTAAATTTAAATTTAAATTAAGACTTATGTTTCCTTAATTATGATATCAATAAATAATAATTTTCTTAAAAATTTAATGATAGATGCATTGCCTTCATTTGTCAACTCTAAAATATCTAATTAATACATTTAAATTTAAATGTAAGGCTTTAGTTTCTCCAAAAAAAAAGGTAAATGATAAATTCTATAAATTTTTAATAACGAAGGTAATATGGTTGCTCCGACTAACTCAAAATATTGACATATTTTGACAAAATTAAATAAATAAATAAATAATATTAAAGCTCAAAATATCATGATATTCACAATTAAATAAAAGGCTTAGGCTTTCCCAAAACAAATTAATAAATAATATTTTTTATCGAAGTAATTTTGGAGATATATATTTATAACCAAATATTATCATCGGTTAGTCATTGCGCCGCTTAGATGTCTTGTTGAAGGTCGACACTTGGAGTTGGATGTGAAGATAATTTTGATTTCAGTATTTTTTAAAATATATCATTTAGTTATAATAAAAATTAAATGTCACATTCAAATTCGTCAAACCCACTTTTCGGAAAATATATTATGTTCGGAATCTGGAGGTATGTTGCGTCCGAAGAATGGTTGTGATCCACCAAAAAGAGCGGAAAAGGTAAAAAAAGACTTATAGTGAATTGCAGTCATTGTCCGAACGCATAATATTTTTTTAGCTTTGAGGCTCTCCCCAATTGATTGTACCAGTTGGCCTTTTCTATCGTTTGAGCCACCATTGTTCCAACTCCTCTAGTGCAACCCTCGCCTTTTCCCGCACACTCCAGTGAGGCCGTGACCCCCCGTTCAAAGTTCAAACTCCCCAGCCTGCTCCCTCCTAAAGCAGCAGGCCCCGCAACCGCAAGCTGCTTCCAATGCACAGGCTCTTTATCCCTTTGTTGTAAAACTAGCAGGCATCCCTCCCCCCCCTCTTTGTTTCGCCAAGCACAATCCTAAATCCGGCCCCATCTCCCGCTGTCCTTCCCCATCCAATCCACAAAAAAACATGCCCTCTCCCCAATTTCTTCTCTATTTCATGTGGTGGAGGCTAAACGTCAAGACTCTCTCCACTTCTTTCTAGGCTTAGGGGAGTTTGGTAACATATTTTAATAGGAATTAGTCCTAATTTAACTTAAACTTAGCCAAATATAAAAATAAAATAAAAATAATCATTTCGTGCACCGTTTCTAAAATCCAGATGTAATGAATCCGATTGAGAGGTAGATTATAGATTTTACTTCACCGTCAATCGCGAGATTCATCTCCGTCAAAATAATGATCGAATTTACTAGATTTGAGAAATCTTATTTAACATAAATTCATGTTGCAAACCGCCTTAGTGTGCACAACTAGTCCCTCGCCACAGTTGTCCTTGCAGCCCTTGCCTCAGCGACTCAACCCATTTACCAAAGCCCCTCTCTAAGCCCTGCTCAGCCCATACACCCTACTTCTCATGCCACATAAACCAACAACCTAACAACTTAGTTGCCATCACCATGTACATTGGGCCTCAATCCTGCCACCCATGAAGTACTTCTCTATTCTTCTATCATAGCCTCCTCTCTCATACTCTTTAATCATAGCAAACAAACAAAAAATTCTTGAGAATGTAAAAAGAAGAGCGTGAATGATTCACATTTGCCAAAACGTTTCTAAATCATCATTGTCGACTCCGTGCAAAGGTATATGTTGAAGCCTAATCTGTCCGAGAGAACTGCTTAATAAATAGAGCGCTGAGGAATGGGAGAGTGAGAGCGACAGAGAGAGAAAGAGAGAGCAATAGCACAACGATGAATAATAAATTTTTCGTAACCCTTATTCATGAAATGGACTCCCTATTTATAGGAATGAGTTTTTGTACATATTGTACCCCTAAAGTACGTAGTTTCGGCGAGAGCATTTTTGCCTGTACATGAATATCCCCATGGGACCCTCGAGTGTGGTTAAACAGTTATTAGGCTGGGTGACTATGTAGAAATGAGCCTACGTTGACGAGCAACCAGTTGGACTGGCAGCCACCAAGCTAGGTGGTTGTTTTCCAAAGTCCATATCAACTGTCTTGGAACCAGGGATTCATTTCACTTTCTTGAGTTATCTGAGTTGGAAGGAGAGGTTTCGTCTGAGCGCACCTAGTTTGGTGGATTCTACATAAGTGATCCACCCCTCATCCGTCTAAGCGACACCACCTTTCTGGTATGTGAGGCTGACCGACTGGGCGTGCGGCATTGGTTCGTCCTAGGTAGATCCTGCGAGGCCACGTCAGCTCTTTCACCATCCATGAGATGTCTTTGTGATCTATGCTGGCACTTTGTTGATTTACATATTAAAATTCTTTGATTTTCTTGCTCATTGATGGCGATATCTACGATAAATAAAAGAGATTCTAAATTTTAAAACAAGTTAAGATAATCATGACTATTTAATGCACAATAATTAACTTCTTGATTTCCACACCAAAGTCATTATAAACGGTGTGTGGGTACTTATCTTTTGAGTGTTCTTCCAAAGGTACTTCCCGTATGCTTCATGGTTCTGATCATGGAAGGGGAAAAGTTTTTGAAGTTCGTTGGCAAGGAGGCTCGAGCTTTGGTAGTCTTAGCCATGAATAAGAGGTAGTCTTGGCCATGAATAAGAGGGTGAGATCTAGCTTCAAGATTGAACAACCAAGAAAGCATGTCGTATCAAAGGCGAAGGCTCTAGTGGTAGAGGTAGGTTCTTCCGAATCAAATAATGACTACTCTATGGAAGGTTCTCTCGGGGTTGAGGGTGACTGTGTAGTGAAAATCACGTGATGAGGGTAGCCTTTCGAATGACGATCAAGTCGGCTAAAATGCTCCTCCTCCAACCTTTCCAAAGTTGAGGGAAGGGCAAAGCCAAGACATGAAGTTTAACCTCTTACCTCTAGATGTTCAGGTGGAGGATGAACAAAATGTTTCTTCTGATCCCTCATCGTCTAGTGCCTCCCAGCCTGCCTTTCAACCTTTGTCGATGGAAAAAAATGATCGAAGAACAAGTGTGCTTCTTCACCCCCTCCGATTTGAATTTGATGTCGGATCTATCTTCTCTCAAAGGAATAAAGACCCCACCGTTTGGGAGGAGGATTTATTCTCCCTCTTACGTTATGAAATTAATAGGATAGATAAGGTTAGGATATGGGGAGAGTTAATGTTCAAGTGGTTATCCAATTAGGGTATGTCCCCCTTAAGGCAACGATTGATAATTTTGTTAAATTTTTTTTTCTTTCTGAGTGGATAATCTTAGATGAAAAGCACAAACATAAATTTATTTTATCTCATGAATTAATTTACACATGTATCTTTTATTTATAAATCCTTATTTTTCTATGTTTATTGATTCATCATTATGCGCCTTTGATTTAAAATTTTTCTCATGCTTTAATTTGACGAAAGTATTTTATTGTTTCTATGGTGTTTCAAGTTCTACCATAATCTATATGTCTTGTGAAATGGATACTTCATTCTTTTATATTGCTTCTCTCCATTTTTTGTGATTTTTCTCCTCTCCCTTCCTATCCATATCATGGCTTCTAAGTTCTCTTTTGAATTCTTCGATGTAAACTCGTCAAGAGTATCATCGGTCGTCTCTGTGAGACATGCGACAAAATTATTCAAAATTTACATATGCTACATATGCAGGTCAGACGTCTTGATCTAAGCTGTCGTTAAGAGGTAAACATTAGTAGGTGATTACTAGGGTAGCTTGGTAGTGTACATGGATCAGTTCAAGTACGAGTTGAGGTTTTCATCTTGCAGTAATATGTGATCCATTCTCAATAGTTATGGTATCGTTGCTGGTTAGTTCAAGCCAAATTCCATCCAAATCATGATGAACTTCCTCATCTACCTTTGGCTTGTGGAGGTTCCATGGTTGATTGAGTTGTTCATGCATTTCTTTGGCTTCAAGGTTGATTGGGATGGCTATGCAGTGTTCTCGAATGGTCATAAATTTCAGGTACCAGGACCCAAGAATAAGATAAGAGATTAGTAGTCCAAGTTCATGATTGCCACTCATCAATGAGGTTGAGGAGGTAGTAAGGTTGAAGAAGCTGCAAGAGCACATCTGCATTTACACTGATATGATCGAGGGGAGCAATTTCTTAGTGTTCTAAGTTATCAAATGGGATGTTATCAATAGGTTCTTGTGGATCGAGGTTTTTGGAGATATGACTGAGAAAAATTTGATGAGAGGAAGAAGGAAAGGATCAAGGCGGTAGCAGCAAAGGCTGGAAAGAAAAAGTCTAGAGTGAAGGAGCCTCTATAAAGGGAGGACCTAGTCGCTAGGCTAATGAAGTCTTCGAGTAAATCAGGCGTCGATAAGAAAAATATTTTATATTTCTCTACCTTTTATCTTCTTCTTTTTTTTTATGTTTAGGCCGGTGTAGGGGCCTCAGATGTACCCAGGAGACTTTGTTTAAGACTTTAGAGTCCCAAGGGTGAGCCTCTAGAGAGTAAATTCCCTCGAGTCAACCAACCAATGAGGAGAGGGGATAGGCATCGCCTTAATTAACCCAAGGGAGATGGTTTCAACACAACACGTGTCTCCCTTGTACTTCATTCTACTTCTTGGAGGTGACGTGGACTCTGAAGTCGACCTCCTGAAGGGGGTCGATCGAGAAGATGTCTGTTGATACACTAAAATAATATAATGTCTTAAGTACGTATTTTATACTTATTTTTTGTGATATTGCACTTTAAAGATGAGTATTTTTGTGTTTTCGTTGCAGGTATATCATTTTTAGGCATTTGGAGTAAGAATGACAAAAAGGATGAAATTTGGAGCAAAAAAAGACAATTTTTCTTTTCTAACGCCAGATTGGCGCATGATGCGCCAAAATTCAGAGAGCTAGTGCATGATGCGCCGGAGACAAATTTTACAAATTAAGGCAGTTCAAGACGAAATTTGTGTGAATTTTCAAAGGGGCACTTATTCTACACACCTTTTGGAGTAATTCAATGCATCTAAACACTTTGGAAGGTTCTTTTGTGAAGGGATATGACTCTTGGATCAAATGACACATCTTTTGAATTCAAAAGAGTTGACTTTTGGAGGAGTTTTTGGAGGGAATTTTGAACCCTTTTCCAAAAGAGGCAACCCAAAATAAAATAAGAAGACTTGAAGAGGCGAGGGGGGGAGAAAAAGAATAGGCTTTTAGGGTGTGGCGTGAGAGTTAGAGAGAGAGAGAAGATGAGATTTTCTTCTAAGTTTGTACGAGGAGAGGGAATGTGAGAGATTTCTTGTTCATTACATTTCTAAGAGAGGATTGAGAGTGATTGTAAAAAGAGCAAAACTTGGAGAGAACTTCTTAGGATTTGCTTGGGAAGGATTGTGAGATAAGTTGTATTTTTATTTCTTTTATTTTGTAAACTTATTTTCATATATGAAATTTGTGCTTTATCGTATCATTCACATGAATTTTGAGTAGTCTTGATTATCGTTCTCCCTATTTTGAAGATATGGTTTTGTGAAGAATAGATTTTATTTTCTACCATTTTAAATGATAATAATTTGTGATGATTTGAACTCCGATCATCATTTACTTTTCGATCCGGCCAATTGAAATGTTAAACTTGTTGAGAAACATATGTTCCTAAATGAGATATGATTTCCACAACATAGGGAGAATCACTTTTGATTTCATAGAAGAGTATGTCATCCATGGGATTGGGTGCAATAAAAATAGCGAAATATACTTTTGTTGGATGTAGAATTAGATATTTTAAGGTGACATTTTAAAACCCTTAATTGAGTTCAGTTGATTAAAAACTAATGCTAGATTGTTAGCCCTCAGGGGAGGGAGTAGTGGGAGCTCTGGAGTGGAAGCCGGTATCCTCCCAGCCTAACTACAGAATTAGTGACCAAACTACGGATTAGTCAATTTTATTTATAGCACTCGGAAGAGTGTAAAAAATATGATTGCTCCTATTTGACACAAAACACTTTTTATATATTTTTTCAAATGATTTCAATTTCCTTACAAATCATATACTCATTGTAAAAGGGAATGATGCTTTCTTAAATTTGAACTTTCCGTCACAACAAAAACTTTGTTTAATTTTTAAAGTATTTTGTTAGGATTATATTGAATATAGCACATAATTTTACTTTTTAAAGTTTAGTATTTAATTTAATTTAATTTCTGTAATCTTACATTTGCATTTTAATTAGTATTCACTTGTGTAGTCAATTTTCAAATTTTGCACTTTACTTTTATTTTATGTTTTTACCATAAAATAATTTCTATAACTTACTTTAAGATTTTTCAACTTCCCTGTGGGATCGATATCTNTTATGTTTAGGCCGGTGTAGGGGCCTCAGATGTACCCAGGAGACTTTGTTTAAGACTTTAGAGTCCCAAGGGTGAGCCTCTAGAGAGTAAATTCCCTCGAGTCAACCAACCAATGAGGAGAGGGGATAGGCATCACCTTAATTAACCCAATGGAGATGGTTTCAACACAACACGTGTCTCCCTTGTACTTCATTCTACTTCTTGGAGGCGATGTGGACTCTGAAGTCGACCTCCTGAAGGGGGTCGATCGAGACCCAAAGGAGAAGATGCCTGTTGATACACTATAATAATATATTATCTTAAGAACGTATTTTATACTTATTTTTTGTGATATTTCACTTTAAAGATGGGTATTTTTGTGTTTCTGTTGCATGTATATCATTTTTAGGCATTTGGTGCAAAAATGACAAAAAGGACGAAATCTGGAGCAAAAAAAGCCAATTTTGGATTCTAGCGCCAGATTGGCGCATGATGCGCCAAAATCCATAGTGCTGGTGCATGATGCGACAGAGACGAATTTTTCAAATTAAGGCAGTTTAAGATGAATTTTGTGCGAATTTTCAAAGGGACACTTATTCTACACACCTCTTGGAGTAATTCAATGCATCTAAACACTTTGGAATGTTCTTTTATGAAGGGATATGACTCTTGGATCAAATGACACATCTTTTGAATTCAAAAGAGTTGACTTTTGGAGGAGTTTTTTTAGGGAATTTTGAACTCTTTTCCAAAAGAGGCAACCCAAAATAAAAGAAGAAGACTTGAAGATGCGGGGGGACAAAAAGAAGAGGCTTTTGGGGAGTGGCGTGAGAGTTAGAGAGAGAGAGAAGATGAGATTTTCTTCTAGGTTTGTACGAGGAGAGGGAATGTGAGATATTTCTTCTTCATTACATTTCTAAGAGAGGATTGAGAGTGATTGTAAAGAGAGAAAAACTTGAAGAGAACTTCTTAGGATTTGCTTGGGAAGGATTGTGAGATAAGTTGTATTTTTATTTCTTTTATTTTGTAAACTTATTTTTATATATGAAATTCGTGTTTTATCATAGCATTCTCATGAATTTTGAATAGTCTTGATTATCGTTCTCCCTATTTTGAAGATATGGTTTTGTTAAGAATAGATTTTATTTTCTACCGTTTTAAATGATAATAATTTGTGATGATTTGAACTCCGATCTTCATTTACTTTTCGATCTGGCCAATTTAAATGTTAAACTTGTTGAGAAACATATGTTCCTAAATGAGATATGATTTCCACAACATAGGGATAATCACTTTTGATTTCATAGAAGAGTATGTCATCCATGGGATTGGGTACAAATAAATAGCGAAATATACTTTTGTTGGATGTAAAATTGGAGATTTTAAGGTGACATTTTAAAACCCCTAATTGAGTTCAATTGATTGAAAACTAATGCAAGATTGTTAGCCCTCAGGGGAGGGAGTAGTGGGAGCTCTGGAGTGGAAGCCGGTATCCTCCCCGCCTAACCACAAAATTAGGGACCAAACTACGGATAAGTCAATGTTATTTATAGCACTCGGAAGAGGGTAAAGAATATGATTGCTCATATTTGGCACAAAACACTTTTTATATATTTTTTCAAATGATTTCAATTTTCTTATAAATCATATATTCATTGTAAAAGGGAATGATGTTTTCTTAAATTTGAACTTTCTGTCACAACAAAAACTTTGTTTAATTTTCGCAGTTTTACTTTTTTAAAGTTTAGTATTTAATTTAGTTTAATTTTTGTTGCATTTTAATTAGTATTCACTCATGTAGTCAATTTTCAAATTTCGCACTTTACTTTTATTTTTTGTTTTTACTATAAAATAATTTCTATAACTTACTTTAGGATTTTTCAACTTCCCTGTGGGATCGATATCTAGGACTCCATTAGAGCCTTTTGTTACTTAAACGACACGTATACTTGCATTGATATTTTAGAGAGATTTAGTTGTTTAAAAAGAGTTTTAAAGTATAAATTATACTTATAAAATGTATTTTGTTAGGATTATATTGCATATTTATTATAAATCTACTTGCATCAAGTTTTTGGCGTCGTTAAGTTGTGTCAACTTCATAAATATTTACATATACAAGTCTTTGTGTCAAGTTTTTTAGAGTCATTACAGGGGAAGTAACAGAAAATATTAGTATTTCATTTTATTTTATTTTAAAAATAAATATTAAAAAAAGGATTGTTTTTTAAGTTTAATTTGGATATTTTCTTATTTTAGTGTGTTTACTTATTTTTAATTACTTGTTTTATTCAGTTTATGTATAGTGTAAGATTTGAAAATTTAGTACCTTACGACTCTGAGTTAGAAAGAACTGTTAGAAAAATTCAAAAACAACTAAAAAAGACCAGTTTAGCAAAATGACTTGCACTTTAAATAATGTTAGAAATTAAAAATGAACATCATCAGAAACCTTTAAGAGATTGTGCAAATCCTACAGCAGATGAAATTCATTTGAGTATTCAAAATCCTGGTGTAGTTGTCAATTCATTTCAACTTAAACATGCTATTATCCAAATAATACAAAACAATCAGTTTGAAGGAACACTATTGAAGATCCTAATTTAAACCTTGCTAGTTTTTTTTAGAATTGTGTGCTATATTTAAATATGATGGAGTGTCAAATGATGCCGTCAGACATGGACTTTTTCCTTTTTCACTAAGGGATAAAGCTAAGATGTAATTAAACTCATTAGCACCTGGATGTATCAGAACATGGAGAGATTTATCACAAAAATTCTTATCTAAATATTTCTCACCTTCAAAAACTGCTAAGCTTAGAAATCATATCACATCTTTTTATCAGTTTGAAGGAGAATCAATTTATAAAGCCTAGGAAAGATTTAAAGATCTCCTTAGAAAGTGTCCACACCATATGTTGCCTGATTGGTTAATAATTCAAACTTTTTATAATGGGTTGGTTGGATCTTTTAGATCGATAATTGACGCTACTGTTGGTGGATCATTAATGTCAAAACCATTCGATGAAGCATATTCATTACTTGAAGAGATGACTACTAATAATTTTCAATGACCTCTAAAAAGGGTAAATCTAAAAGGAGTAGTTAGTATGCATGATTTTGATGCAATATCTACTTTAGCTGCCCAAATAGCTATTATATCAAAGAATATAGATCAATATGGAATGAATTAGTCTCAGACAACACATGTGCTTAAGGAGAACTCATTGGGACAAATGATAGAATCTCAATCTTCTTATGAGACTTTAAATACAATAAAAAAACATTCTAATAATCCTTATGAAAATTATTATAATCCTGGTTGGAAGAATCATTAAAATTTTAATTAGATTAATAATAATTCTAATGCTGCAAATCTGTGATGGGGAAACAACACAGCGAAGCCATTGGGAAACTCCAACAACAAGGGAACCAAGCTTATAAACCTTATTACCCCCAGGTTTTAATAATTTGCAGAGTAAGGAGAAAAAGTTATCAATGGAAAAATTGATATTGCATATGGGTAGTCAATTATAAAGTCAAGGAGCTACTATCAGAAACATGAAAAATCAATTGGGGTGTATTGCTACTGAACTTAGCAATTGACCTCCAGGAACATTACCTAGTAATTTTGAAGTAAATCCTAAAGATCACAACAAAGAGCAAATTAAAGTTATTCAACTGATAAGTGAAAAAGAATTAGAAAGTAGAGTTCAACAAGAAGTTGATGTTGAAAAAGATGAGGTGGAAAATGAAAAATAAGGTGAAGATTTTCATTTTGAAGCAGAAAATCCTATTAAGCTAATGAAAATCACTGTAAAAGGACCACCACATTCATTTCCTCAAAAATAGGAATAAAACTATAGAGATAATCAATATTCAAAATTTTTGAAAATTTTGAGGAAATTAACGATAAACATTCCATTTGTTGAAGCTTTGGAACAAAAACCCAAGCTATGTGAAGTTCATGAATGATATACCTAATAAGAAAAGAAAGTTTGTAAATAATGAGATTGTTGCACTCAGCGAAGTGTGTAGCGCTATAATTCAGAAAAAAACTTAAAGATCCTGAAAGCCTTACAATTCCTTATGTAATTGGCGAACAATTTTATAGAAAAGCTTTGCGTGATTTAGGAGTCAAAATTAATCTTATGTCATTATCAATTTTTAGAAGGTTGTGCTTAGGAGATATTTCACCTACAACTGTAATTCTGCAGTTAGCTGATCATTCGATTACTTATCTTAAAGGATTTATAGAAGATGTTTTGGCAAAAGTTGATAAGTTTATCTTTCTTGTGAAATTTATTG
Organism: Phalaenopsis aphrodite; assembly: GCA_003013225.1. NCBI lineage: Eukaryota > Viridiplantae > Streptophyta > Magnoliopsida > Asparagales > Orchidaceae > Phalaenopsis > Phalaenopsis aphrodite. Next base: position 82,372 of record NEWO01001073.1, on the reverse strand, counting down.
TATTAGATATGGAGAAAGATAAAGAAATTCCTATCATTTTAGAAAGACCATTCCTAGCCACTAGAAGAGCTTTGATAGATGTGCAGAAAGGAGAACTAACTATGAAAGTTAGTGATCAAGAGGTTACATTTACTATTGCAAAATCAATGAGATACCCTACAAAAGAGCAAGAGATTGAATGATTCAGAATGGATATTAATGAATATTTAAGCAATGAATATTTTAAGAAAACTTTTGAAAAGGAATTTAAAAAGGAATATATGGAATATCAAGATGAGGATAGAATTCAAGATGAATCTATGAAAGTGAGTAAAGAGGATATGAATTATGTTCAGGAAAGATTTGAAATATTAGATCCTACATAAAATAACAAGAAATTGATTTCATCTATTGAGAAACCCCCTGAACTAGAACTGAAAACACTTCCTACACATTTGAATTATGCATTTTTAAGAAATTTATCTACATTACCTATTATAGTATCATCAGAATTAACTAATATGTAAGAACAACAGTTGTTGGAAATTTTAAAAAGATATAAGAAAGCCTTTGGATGGACATTAGCTGATATTAAATNGATTTTTCAACTTCCCTGTGGGATCGATATCTAGGACTCCATTAGAGCCTTTTGTTACTTGAACGATACGTATACTTGCATTGATATTTTAGAGAGATTTAGCTGTTTAAAAAGAGTTTTAAAGGATAAATTATACTTATAAAATGTATTTTGTTTGGATTATATTGAATATTTATTATAAATCTACTTGCATCGAGTTTTTGGAGTCGTTAAGTTGTGTCAACTTCATAAATATTTACATATACAAGTCTCTATGTCAAGTTTTTTAGCGTCGTTGCCGGGGAAGTAACAGAAAATATTAGTATTTCATTTTATTTTATTTTAAAAATAAATTTTAAAAAAAGGATTGTTTTTGAAGTTTAATTTGGACATTTTCTTATTTTAGTGTGTTTGTTTATTTTTAATGACTTGTTTTATTCAGTTTATATGTAGTGTAAGATCTGAAAATTTAGTACCCTACGACTCTGAGTTAGAAAGAATTGTTAGAAAAATTCGAAAACAACAAAAAAAGATCAGTTTAGCAAAATGGCTTGCAATTTAAATAATGTTAGAAATTAAAAATGAACATCATCAGAAGCCTAAGTGATTGTGCAAATCCTACAGCAGATGAAATTCATTTGAGTATTCAAAATCCTGGTGTAGTTGTCAATTCATTTCAACTTAAACCTGCTATTATCCAAATAGTACAAAATAATCAGTTTGAAGGAACACTGTTGAAGATCCTAATTTAAACCTTGCTAGTTTTCTTAGAATTATGTGCTATATTTAAATATGATGGAGTGTCAAATGATGCCGTTAGACATGGACTTTTTCCTTTTTCACTAAGGGATAAAGCTAAGATGTAATTAAACTCATTAGCACTTGAATCTATCAAAACATGGGGAGATTTATCACAAAAATTCTTATCTAAATCTTTCTCACCTTCAAAAACTTCTAAGCTTAGAAATGATATCACATCTTTTTGTCAGTTTGAAGGAGAATCAATTTATAAAGCCTAGGAAAGATTTAAAGATCTCCTTAGAAAGTGTCCACACCATATGTTGCCTGATTGGTTAATAA
>NEWO01001073.1:22903-65128 GCA_003013225.1 Phalaenopsis aphrodite | reverse complement strand
CATTCAAAATATAAAACAACTCAAAATTTAATCACAAACATTACACAAAACTACAACTTCAACTAAATTAAGACGTCTCTATCGGATGATCGGGAATACCTCGGAGAAGGTAACCTACGGTTTTTAACGAGGCTTCCCACGGTTTAAATGAAATTATGGAACTCATTAAGTTGAGTTTAGTAAGTTCATTTGGACTAAGTGAATCCAATAGAAAATAGTGATGCCAGAACAAGGAAACCGTAGGATCATAACTGGTGTCGCTCTAATCAACTTTAATATGCCCTCTATAAAATTTAAAGAACTTCAACCATAGGGCCACCTGATTTGACATTATAACTTGACACACTAGAAAACTCAAACTCGTCATGGTAGGGGCTTGGAGCTAGCATGGTGGGCAGCACGGCCATCTTCAACAGCAAAACCTGTCTTCCCCAGCTAAACCAATCTTCCTTCCTTTAGACATAAATAACAAAGTCATAGGACTTCGAGGTTTCTTGCTTATGCAACGTAAATCCTCACCTTATCTATAGGCCTTTGTATAGCTCTGTTATATAATATAAAACCTAACTCGTCTTAGGATTCCGAGGTTGTCGTTTGTCACGACCTAAACCCTCACATCTTCCAGGCTATTTGTGTGATCATTTAACACGAATGTAAGCCCTAACAAATAAAATTGGCAGGATGAAACACCTAAATATTTCTCCTCAAAATTGAAGCCAAATATTAGGATAGCTTGGGAAGTCACCGAGGTTTTCCTCTGGATCCATGACATCCCTTAGTTTTTCCTCCTTTTAGATTCTACAATAAAATGTTCCAAATTTGAACCAATCCCCTTTCACACCTCTGCGTCTGATCTCATTGAAAAGTCTCATCCTTTGAAATTCCTTGAAGATAATATTTCCTGATTTTTATCGAGAGTCTTCTTAGATGACTTTGGTCATTTAAGATGTAGTTAACTATAGGGGCTTGCCCTTATAGGAAGCATATCTGTACCCAGCTTAATATAAACCCTATTTAATTCTTTATATTAAATAGGGGAAACTTGTCAGCAAATACAAATGTTTCATAGACCAGACGGACGTCATACTTTCCTTAGTTTATTTGATCGAGTCTCATCCTCAAGTCTTGTGTTTATCCTTCGGGATAGATACATGGTTTGAGGTATAGTGCTCCTTCATTTAAACTATGAAAAATATGGGGGCAGTTTGATTTCATACTTTTCTAAACTTCAACGTCCTTCCAAAGCGGACGATGAGATTTTGATTCTGGTGATCGACAACTTTTTACAGGCAGCTCCCCTTCAACCAAAAATAGCGCCGACAGCGGGGTCGATGGCGCCGTCGACGCCCTAGTTCAATTTTGCACATTTTGGTCATTTTCGCTCCAAATTCGCTTCTTTTTGCATCTTTTTGCTTCAATGACTCTAATTCATCATTCCTTCAACAAAACATCAAAAATACCTTTCTTTAAAGTGCAATATCATAAAAAATAGTATAAAATAAGTATGAAATTCTCAACTTATTTTCCTTTGGTTAACCATCTTATCCTTTGTGACCACCATGTCATCTCAAACTTCTGCAATCTCCTCTCAAGTTCTTATAGACTTCTTTGTAGTTTTCTCTAACCAATTCCAAGTTGCCAACAACTCCTCTCTCAAGTTATTTGCATGGTCAAAACAAGTAGCACCCCGAGCAATCTGAGAAATGGCCACGGGTTCCACCACAAATAGTCTTATTTTGACATTGATTGTCTCCTCCTCCACGGAAGGAATTTTAATAGTAGCTAAGTTCACTTCCAAGACACCACTCACACCCGCATAAACTCTCTTATCTAAATAAATTAAATAATGAGAAAGTATGAAATTTATTGCATTAATGATAAGGAAATAACCTGCTTTACCTTCAAAAGTGAGCTCACCAACGGGCAACTGGATCTCAATCACTGGTTCCATGGCTTGATCTTTTGTATTCTCAACAACCTCTATAATATAATCATTGAGAATAGTCGTGCGATATGGCAGCCGATTGATAGATCTCTCAGCAACAAAGCAATAATAATAATAAGAGTGTAGACTAACATAAATATGAAATATAAAATCTGAGCCTAATTACTAGGACTCAACTCTTGGAGTGTAAATTTTAGAGCCCCTCCAGTCATTCAGAGGGTCAGAAACTTATGATTCAGCAATAACTTTCAGAACAACAACCATTGGCTCTGAAGAAATAAGATCTGAGACGAGTTGCATGAGCACTTTTTCTTGATCCATTTCATTTAGACTAGCTCTAAGACCACATTAGGGATTACAGTGCTCCCCATAGGACTATCCGATAACCCTTTGATTTGAAGAGCTTTGAACTCTCAACTCTGCTACCCTTTCCTTTCAAATTCTGGGAACCCTTAGAGAGCTTCTATATTTTCATCCTTCACTGCATAATCACTTTCAACCATTTTTCTGAAATAATAATATCTTATTTGGAGATCTTTCCCATTAGAGCAGAATTAGAGTAACAATAGATTCTTGAGAATAAAGGAAAGGAGTACAAGAAACCTATCGAGAATGAAGTCTCCAACCCATAAAATTCAGCAAGGTCTTGCACAACTATTAAATATCATACAAGAGATTAACGTGACAAAATTTTTATAATACCACTGAAATTAATTCTAAAATTAATATTGTTACTTTCAATCTCTTGATAATGTAACTACACATCGATTGATGTACCAAATGTCCATGTAGTGCCCGCTTCAAATAATTTGATAGTTATTCTTTGATAATCCTAATAAATTGACATTAGCAAGCCCTTCATGATAGGGATGTCTTGAACACTTCACATCTCTTGTTGACTTAAATGAGTTACACCCTCCATTATAGCATGTGCGCTCATCTAGGGTAACTTGATAAGGAAAAATCCTCATGTATCCCTTGTGGGTCATAATAATAGGAGCCTCTTACGCCGCCTAAGAACAAAGACTCCGAAATGAGAAAAAGTTAACAATTACTAGAGAGTACTTGCGACTACTCCTTACAGGCGTAGCTTTTGATCCCCCATAAGAAGGAAAGTTCAGGCTCGACAGTAAAATTTTGTGACTATTCTTCAACGCAAAGCCAATAATACTTATTAGTGGTGGAAAACCACCAATTTCAATGAATATGAACAAAGATATCTCTGAACATACAATGTAGAGCAGGAAGCTTGTTACAACATCTTTCTAGTCATGTATAAAGTTAACTTAGGTCCCGTTTAGGGCAACTTAGTGGGGTGCGGCCGCGTTTTCAAAAAGTCGCCCCAATGTTTGAATTAGGCGTTCGTCGAGTGTCCCCATAACGCCTCGAAACGTCGTTCGCGAAATTACTGAAGAATCGGGAAGAAGCGGGGCCGCGGGATCGACCTTGCAGCCCGCTTCTTGAATTGCGTTCGAAGGATTATTCCTCCTGTACCCTTTCGCATGATGCCATGGTCAATCGATTGCAGAGTTTGTCTTCCTATGCTCCGCTCGTTGAGATCGTGCCAAAACTCCCATCTTTCTCCTCCGCTCTGCTCTTTGAGATCGCGTCGAAACTCCCATCTTTCTCCTCTGCTCCGCCCTTTGAGATCGCGCGAAGCCTTGTTCGATCGATCACAGAGCCTCTCTTCCTTGCCTCTTGCTCTACTATGTGGAAAAGACATCCAAAACTCCCATCTTTCTCCTCCGCTTCACTCGAGCTGAAGACCGCTGAAACTTTCATCTTTCTCCTCCACTCCTTCCATTGAGATGCTGTGATCAAGCCTGCATGCAGTAGAGGAGAATCCCGCCGATAAGGCTCCAGTATAGAATTTTGCAGGTAATCCCTCTTATGGCTTATGGTTTTCGACAGCTCCTCTTTCATGTATGGATTAGGCAATAGGATTAAGGGTGAATTTTATTTCAATCTTTGTTATATGGCTCCTATCTCTACCCCATCATACAGAGAGGGTTACTATGAATAGTTTTTTATGTTTGTATATTTAGACCATCCAATTCTTATACATACAACACTTTCTTATGTTTTTACATATACACATCACATTTATGTGGTGTTATAATACACATATACGCCATCCAATAGTGTTGTGAGTGGCTTTTCTACTGTCTTTGCTCCTTCTGTTTTTTTTTCAAGCTAGGCAGTAGTGTTTCTTCAAGTGCACCATCTTATCGAGCATGAAAAGGAAAAGGTGTATTCCACATGTTGAATTCTTTAATGGTTTCCCAATTATAAAGCTGATGCTTTGTGGTTGGACCTCCTCATTACGATAAAGAAGTGGCACTTTATCAAACTCGTATCCCATTACACTGCTTGGGCTGCTAATGCATATATGGCTTTATGCAACTTTCTTATGTTCTGTTGCAAACAAGTTCACTAAACAAAGGCAGAATAGTCATTTATCCAGCAATATCTGCCAATAAGTCATTCTGAATAAGCTCCCCAAACAGCAAACCAACTTATCCTGATAATCTGCAGATTATCAAATTATCAGGATAATCTGCTCATCAGCAGATTATAAATAATCTACAACTACTCCAAACAGACCCTTATTCTCTCATTCTCTCACTTTCCTCACAGTATCCTGTTGATTAACTAAGAGAATCAAATAAGTAAATATATATTAAAAAATGAGTTTCTTTAAACATCATAAAAACCTAAATACTAAATGAGCTTACCAACCATGCACTCATGTGTTCCAGTGCTGACCAGGCCAATTTACGAGTTATTCGTATATTTGAAAGTAATATGTTACTGAGCTTCTTGCTACCTAGGAGGACCCTGTGAGTACCCGCAAAACACATCAACATTCATGCAAGTTCCTTCGAATGAGTACACCATGCTCGTCATCAAGCGAGCTTGCTCGAATTTCTCAAGTCCTTCCATGCTCACCTATACAAATTAAATCCTCCTACCAAGCTAGTCGATAGCTAACTGACTACATCACCATACTCGATAAATAGTTCTTTGAGGCATAAGGAAGAGAACACCACTCCATCGACATATATATAATCATGGATTAGCAACATGATATCAAAGCCAGAGATCTTATCAACGGTGAGTCTACTCTCGCTCCGTACTATACAACCCATTACATAGCTTTTTATTTGTTCTTTAGACTCCTCCGTACGCACATATGCTCTATGACATATCAGTAGGACGTAAAAGAGAGCGGCGGGGGAGTCTTACCCCTCTAACTCTCTTTCCCTTTCTCTAAAAAATAGTTCCGCCTATTCTCACTTCTTTCACAATTTCTCTCCCGCTTAATCCCAAAGGGATTCAACAACCAACAAAATAGAGATGCCGTAGGCATGAAAAATCAAAACTCTCGTCACCAATGATGTCAACCATAATTTAGAAATTGATCATGTTTCAATTATTAATAATATGAATGATGAAAGAATAATAAATTAAATAATAAACGGCCTTATAGGAATTTTATTTTTGGGGAAAATCAGCATAAGTAGTAGATGTGATTCAAATCCTCAAATTCATGATGAAAATTAGAACTCCAAACACTAAAAATGTTCTGCCTTTAGAAAAACTTTAGAATTTGGAGAGCATCGCATGAAAAGAAAAAAATCATTTTATTAATCACTTTTGGGAACGATCTGGTTTTCAAAAGCTTTTTTTTCTCATTTCTCATATTACTTCTATTGCCATTTGTTCTAAAGACAAGTGGTGCCAGACTCTTCAGACAAGTCCACCGGTTATTCTGATTTCTCATATAATTTTTAATGTCGTTCGTTTCCAAGATGAGTAGACTCTATAAACAAATCCACATACTTAAATTAGGGAGTTCATTGATCAGCTACTGAGCGTTGATGCCGAGGAGCCAAGTGTTATCTGCCATGACAACCCCTTCACCGGATCCACCCAGATCTGGCCAACGCTGCGCCAATCCTCGCACGAAGAGCTCTGTAACCTGTCCCCCCTTCCTGTACCGCACTATTAAAAAATAACGGTGTCTTCACTGCCTTCCATCTTCTCTTTCTTCCATTCCGAATTCAAAATCATTGATGTATTGATCCCTAAACCCACCTGCGGTATCTCAACCGCTGGCTGATCGTTGTATTTTTTTAAGCAAGAGGAGAGTGGCACATCTCCTCGCCTCTTGCTGTTCTTCCTTTTTATGGGGGATAGCTTTCTAGGGTTCGATCGCTGTTTCAGTTGTAAGAAAAGCGGAAGTTTGTGATTGGAGCTACATTGGGGGTTCTGAGACGATGGGATCAAGCAGCAGCAAAGCATCGGAAGATGGAAGCATGACACAAGGATTTAGAAAACTCGCAGTTCTTAGGTCTTCCTGTTTTGGCAGCTCTCCCACTCCTACGGATGAACAGGTGCATCTAAAAATGTCTTTTTTTATTATTTGCAGTCTTTTGCTCAGTTTTAAGCTATTAACTGATCAGGTTTAATTGCTGAGCGATGATTGATGAAAATGTGACGTTCTGTCTTTGTTTCAGTTAATTTGAGCGCATGATGATTGCTTTTTGCCTTACTAGTTTAACTAGAAGGGTTGCAGTTATGTAAGACTAGTTATTAGGGGATGCTGTGCTGTGGCCTGATCTCAACGGTTGCTTCGTTTCTTATTCTTATTTTTGATATTAAAATATTATCATTATCTGTTTGAAATTTTTTCAAGAGTAATGCTACACTCCTCAAATGAATCTATACTTAGGGGCTCTTGGTAGCCAGATTTAAGCTAAATTATGAAGGATTTAGCATAAATCCTGTCAAAATGTCCAAATGGTTTGTTAAGGGGCTATTGGTAATGGATTTAGGGCGTGAATTAACCAGGATGTAAGTTAAATTCTGCCAAATGTTGGAAAAGTCATCTTAAATCCTCCCATTTACTAAATCCGGATTTCACCTATTTTTGCGTAAATTCTGTAGTTTGTAAATCCGGTTTTCTGGAGATTTAGTGTAAAAAAGTCTTGAAGGGAGCAAGAAGAAGAAGTACTTGCCTAGAAGTGTCCATCTTGGCTCTACCTTCGCCCACAAGTGCTGATGCAAATTCCTATCACGACTTCTTGCTGGCCTGTAAGCTAGTCATCGCGACTTCATTCGAAAGAGTTTCAAGAACGGCGGGGGAAGATGAGTGTTTCAGATTACAAGTATGACTTTTTCTGCAGTGGATTGTGTGGGGATTATTGATTTAATATGGCTGTTATCTTAAATTAGGTTATTTTGGTTATAAATTACGCTAACATGTTAAGTTAGTTTAATTAAAATTATTTATTACGTAATTTGGTTAATTAAAAAGCTTATAATTTATTAAATAATGTTTTTTGAAGATAGTTTTTTATAGAAGTTAATTTATTTTAATTTAATTAAGCTGATTTTTTTTATTTGATTTAATTGATTAAATATTTAATTAATGATTAATTGTTAGAGATTAAAGTGCTAAGTACTGTTTAATTTTTTAATTAATTCTAGTTAATTATTTACAGTACAACATATAACTAATTAATAATTATATGATGAATTTTAAAGTATTAATTAATGAATAAATTAGCTTAGGTAATTACAATTAAGATAGAATTTACTAAATGAATATTTTGTTGTAGTTGCATAATATTTTTCAAATATTTTCATCAAATATCATTATTTAAATTCTACTTAGATTATTAGACTTAAATCTTAAAAGATTTTATCAAACAGTTTTATAGGATTTAGTTGAATTTAATAAATCTATTTCCAAATAATTTTTTGGGATTTAACTACCCCAAAATTTACTAAATCTAGATCTACCGGATCTACTAAAAATTCTATTGGATTAATGATCTATTTGGGGCAAGTTGTATTTTTTTAAAGGTAGTTGTAAAGTTATTATAAAGAAAGTAAATTTTTTTAAAGTTGCTATGGGTAATGCAATTGTTTTCTTTTTCGAAAAATCAAACATAAATTTTCTTACAGTTGCCGGACTTCAACATATTTATTGGTAAAGATTGACATTATCACAAAAATTTTTAGAAAACACTAGCCAAATAGAATGGTGTTGTATAAAAAGCAAAGCAGTTAGAAAGTTGTCTCAAAGAAAGCCTAAATCTTAGATGTTACTAAAGATTTCCCGAATCTTATGGAATCTTAAATTTTGTTTTACCTTTGTTTCGACATAAATCTTGGTGTTGAATCGTTTTGGTTTATAGAGTCTAGTATTGTTCGTGAGCTAACACAATCCTACAAAGGCTCTATTTTTAAGAAGAATGTATGGAAGAAGATGAAGGGTTTATTGTCAGAGCTTGTTTCTCACACAATACTTTTTCAGGGAATGATTCAGTGAAAGGGTCTCTGTTTCCCGATCACGAGAGTCTCATTTCAAAAGGGATGGAGAGAGAGAGAGAGAGAGAGCAAGAGAAAAAAAACCCTCCGATCACCTTTAACCTCCCTTTTATACGTGAGAAAAGAAATATAAAATTATATATGATGCGGTACTATGCCTGTTCATGATGTTTTCTTTAAAAGATTGTGATGTAGGTGTCAGTTGGTGTTTTAAATTAGGATAGATTTATGTATTTCTTATGTAATGATGATTTTCTCCCATGGCGGGTTTGTCACGAACTTGTCCGACCACTTTGTCTTGCGGGCTCAACTCGACCATTCTGGCAAGTGAGCTCAACTCGACCACTGTGACAGGTGGGCTCAACTCGATTTACTTATGTGAGGCTTCAAGGCCCGTGGATTCTGATGTTTTACCCATTTGCAAATCTTCCCTGAATATAAATGGCTATATCTTGAATATACATTTAGTTTTCCGATTCTCTTAGCACTTTAGTTTGGGATGTGAGAAAAACTAGAAAAGAAGATTCTCGGTTTTGTATGACTTCGAAATATTTATTTTTAGTCGCGTTTTACAGTTTGGTTAAAAAGATCTTCAAGGCGTGAATGCGTCGTGATTAATAAATAAATTTTCCTTGACCTTAGGAAATTTTGGCTACACTTATGAGGAATTAGATCGTCTTACCCTCTTCCTCGAGTCAGGATTGACCTTCGCTTGGTGGCTTTTTTGGTTACACCTGTATGGAGTAGTCTCCTCATCTTCTCAATGAGTGTGATGGCTTTGCACCTTCTTATGAGAGAGGTTAGTTGTCTGAGCTATTTTTTGGTGAGAATTGGTTTTTTTCTAGTGAAGTTGGATGTATGTTTGAAAATATTGAGATAATGAGAGTAGAAATTGGGACTTCCCTGTTCTTGATAGTATTTCTATCAAAGAATAACCGTTGTATCATTTTTTCATGATCTTGCATATGCGTGTTTTAATCATCCGTTGTTTTGTTATTATCTTATAAAAAAATAGAATTAATATTAAAAAATAGCATTAATTATGGTAGGTAGTGAATTTTAAAAGTGTACCACCTTTTGTGACTATAGAAGGTGTTTCGTGGGAGGCTTAAGTTTTCATATTGAAGAAAGGTGTCTCTTTGCTGCGATTTTAAAAAAATTTCAACTCCAGCTTCCCGTGATGAATAAGATTACTGTCAAAGGGATGAAGATCTATCTGCTGCGCCTTTAGGCCATACTTTTTCATCAATTGTTGATGTAACTTGAGTCTATAGAGAAGGAATCGTGAAAAATAATCAAATGTTGTGGGAAGTGGAATGTCATAAAGGAAGGTACTTCTTGCGATCCTCTTGTAGAGACCATGAAGGTGTACATCTGGTTGTGGATTCAGTGGAGAAGGTTGCCCCAAACAGCGGGACGACGCTGCCTTCTACGATTGTTTGTCGGGAAAAAATTCTCTTGATCTGAATGATTTAGTCGAAGGTCAGTCCTTTGACTTGTTTAGAGGACAGAATGAAACTAATTCAATGACTCTTGTTGAACTTGGCTTGAGTGATGAGTAGGTTGTACTTCTTGATTATGGGCTTTTTTAAGTACTAAGGGTACGCATGAATTCTCGTATTTGGTTGAAATGCATATCTATTCATAGATCAGTGGGTTGCTTTAGTGGCTGCTTTTAGGGAGTCTCTAATTGATGATGTTCCTTTAGGCGGTGGCACCAAAGTAGGTGAAGTTTTGGACCAAGGCAATGCTGGCCCGCTTCTTGAAGGTAATTCATCATTATTTTCTAGAGCTAAGCTAATAGAGTTATGGAGCTAATGCTGACTTGTTTGTTAAGTGTAGGTTACGTGTAGGTATGGCTACTTTTCTGTGGCAAGGGAGATGCCTAGCTAACTAGGCTATAGGACAACCAAAAGGGGGTTAGAATGATTAATAGCACGACGAGCTGCTTCCAGGGACTATAATAGGCCGGTGAAGATTGAATTTGGGATATTAAGAGGGTAGGGGATTTCTTCTCTCTCACGAATATTGGAGGGAAGGTGTCTCCAAGTCTTGTGTTCGTCTTCCTCTTCTTCCTTCAGAGATTCACTTCAACACGAACCATTCCACCTTCTTCCCTTTTCCAGCTTATGCGGTCACTCCAATTGCTTGAGAAAGGTCTCCCTTCTCTAAGGTTGGGATGTACCCTTTCACACTCTTGCTTTACCTTGCTCTGAGCATTCACCCTATCTATCCTTGTCACCCTAGCTACTTAGTAAAATGTTGATTCTATTTCTATTACGATCACTTCTTTGTTGACCGGGGAAGTATTGTCCTATTATTATTTTTTTCATTCGATCATGTCGTCACTTAATCACTAGAATGCACAAAGATTAGGTGCTCAACTAGAAAGAAATTCAAAGAATAGGAGATGCATGACTTCTAGCGGAAATTCAATCTCTAGAAAGCTATGATTCAAACCTTCTTTTCTCGCTGAATACGATCTCTTATTGCTTTCATAAAAAGATGACGAGAGGAATGCAGAGGGCTTCGAACTGGGTTATGCCAATGGTGAGCCAGTATCGGTGTAAGTCATGCCAAATATGAGCCAAATGTTGGAGGGGGTGCTGATCCTAAAGTTTGTTTGCTCTGGTTGCAGGAAACTGGATGCCTGAAAATTGACCTCGAGTACTTTGCTCACACTAGAGGCGATCTACACTATAGAGTAAGGTGATTTGAAGAATTGCCTCATCATGTTGGAGGAAGGTCTGACAGAGGCTAGGGAGCACATCGCCGACCTTCAGGCTAGAGAGGTGGTAGTTGACCTGGAATCACGCGAACAGATTGCCAAGTTGGAGGCAGTGTTGGTGGAAAGTGTGTGATGAAGCTTCTGAGGCTCGCAACGGGATCCTGATTGATCTTTAGAAGACTTGAGAGATCTTCAACAGATTTTTGTGCGCTAGTGAATTGGACTATTAACATACGCTCAAACTCTTTGAATGAGGTGATGACTTATGTTAATAAGTTGTTGAAACGGTGTAAGGTTGATTCTTTCAACAACATTAAGAATAAACGACATTTTAGAGCACCATTTACCCTTAACAGACAGACAACTGACTCAAAAGAAGCTACATGGTTAGTAGGATCTGACTTCCCATTATACATGGTTAGTAGGATCTGACTTCCCATTATATGATTTCAAAGAAGTAATTTTGAACTTGCCCCGTGCCTTGACTACCACAATCTCACTTGAGAATGCATTATCCAATAATCACTGTCTTCTTCTTCTTCTAGCTTCTTCATCTGAGGATTCAAAAGGTTCTTGCTTTGGGACATAAGATTTGTCTCCTTTTCTTCTAGCCTCGAACCAAGAGCCTTTCCAGTTCCTACTCTTTGTGCATCCTACATTGGAGGCTCCTGCCTTGGTGGTTATTGTATTGACATTCCTCGTCTACGAACCACGGGCCTTGATGTTCTCGTGTGGGTTCTAGAACTTGCTTTAGAATGGGATCTGGAGGTATGTAGCATTCAAGACCTGCTCTCTCAACTCATTTATGTACTGTGCCACAAACTCACTAATCAAATCCGTTGTTTTTTTTTCTTCTTCCCTACGCTTGAAGGATCCTTTTGCAGAGTTTGGGTATGAATTCTACACTCACCACATTTTTTAAAATCTTGAATCCTTTAGGATGTAAGGTCCAACATTGTTTGTCTCACATAACTTGGTAAACATACTTTTTTTAAGGAGAAATGTATTGAAGAAAAGGATGTATGTATTGTCAGAGCTTGTGTTTCTCAATTTATGTTATCTCAGGATCCCTGGCAGCCGGGAATAACTCAGATAAAGGGTTTTGTTTTTCGATCTTGAGAGGGAGAGTGTGTGTGAGAATCTCATTTTGAGGGAGAGAGAGCAAGAGAAAAAAAACATCCTCTGTGCCCATCTGTCTTCTCTTTTATGTGAGAAAAAAACATATAATTACATCATGTACGTTATTGCGTCTGTCCACAACGTCTTGATGAAAAGATTGTGATTTGGGTTTCAAATGACGCTATAAAGTAGGATGGATTTATGTACTCTTAGGTAATGATGATTTTCTCTTGTGGCATGTTTACGACGGACTAGTCTGACCACTTCAGCATATGGGATCAACTCGACTACTTCGACAAATGCGCTCAACTCAATTTGTTGATATGGGCCTTCGGGTCCCATGGATTATGATTTTTTTACCAATTTGCTAGTCTTAGCCGTACTATGGGTATACACTTGGATTTACTGTATCTGAGAGTTAGGTTTATTTAGCGAATTAAGTTAACATAAACATGCAAAGAGGAAGAAAAAAAGGGAACCCATTTAGTATCTTTGTCTAAAACATTTGTTGCGACTTCCTCGCTTCTTTTTCCTCAATGTTTTTGGGCAAGAGTACAATTTAGGAGAAAAAATGAGGGTGTCAAATAGGAACAAGTAGTGATCTGATTGATTCCTTTTGTAGCAAGCTCCTATTGCGACTTGCTTATTTATTTACATTAGTTTTGAGTAGTAGGTAGCAAATTGTCTGAAGGACTAATTTTATAATTTGTTGAATAATGCTTGATAGTAATATTATTTATATATATTGTGATTTAATAATTGTATTTAGAATTAATAAACTTAACTCTGCTGTGCTAATTAATAACACTAATTAGCATTAGCTTATTGATATGATTTTATATTTAGTAAATGTTAACTTTTTAACTTAATAGATTATTAATTACTAATTAATTAATATGCTATTTATGATAATTGTACTTTAATTAATTTAATTATAGTTTATATAATCTATTTATAAGTTAACCTAATAAAATTAATATTATTTTTATTCAAATTGATTAAAGCAAAATTGCTATTTAATTAGCTTAGTGATAATTAATGTTTAATTGAGATATTATCTAATACTAATTAATTAATAATAAAGCAATAATCAATGATTAATTTGTTTAGCAATATTCTAATTAATGATGAATTAATGATTAATGTGATTAGAATTAGTAAAAAATAAATCAAGTTAAATTAACCTGAATACTTGCATTATCAATAATTAATGTTAAAATCAAATTTAAAGTAACAAATTCTAAATTAAGTAGACAAAAAATTCATCAAGATTTAATTAGATTTAACCTTCAACATGAATACAGTTTTTAGAGGCTGTCTTTGGTATCGTAAATCAAAATTTATAGGATTTACCAACTATTAGTTGAGTTAAATTTTATTTGTAGCAAAATAACCCTTAATATTGAATTTTTTTTATCGTCATTAATAGCTCATGCAACATAATCAAAAGAAATGGGTGATACGTCCACATCGACCTTTGTTACAAGAATTAATATATATATATATATTTTTCAAATATAGATTTATTTGAAGAGTAAAGCATTGTTTTCTTTTATAGACTCCAATTATTCTTGTATTTTGGTTATTAAAGTTAGGCCATTTTGAGGAGATTACATTGAATAAAAGGGCTTGGTTTAGAAGCATGTTACATGTAGGATTTGTCAAAACCTTTTGGGTGGATGTTGTAAGCATTATTACCGTTGAATCCATATTTGTCTTGTGAAGCATGCCCAAGGATCGAAGCGGTAGGAATCGTGAGGGAGAGGTAGAGAAAGAGACAGAGAGGGAGAGAGGAGTGTACGCATAGACTTGTCCCGTAGGAGCGAACTTAGGTATTCTCGAGCTGTGTGACTCATTTTCTATCTTATAACTGGTAGTTACAAGAATGAAGGGGAGATTGTTCTCCTTATAAAGGATGGGTCTAAAGAAAAAAGAGCCAAAATTCCTTAATACATGCTATGACCTCTCTATTTATAGGAGATATAGTGACAAAGTGTAAAATTACATGCTCCACCCTGGTTTAAAAAATGGGCATTATAGGTTATATTGTCTTTTGGCGATTCTAGACCTTTTCGTATGGAGACAAATTGGCCTTCGCTTTGGGAAACTAGTCGGCTTTTTGCGTGGACACTAATTGAACTTCGCTCTTAAAAGCTGGTTGGCTTTAGGGCGGCTAGTTGGTTTGCCTGATTATTATTCTTTGATGATCTCTAGTGATCTTTGGGGATCATTGGGGAGTTGTTGAGAGAGCTTCACGTTGATATTTGTGAGATTGCTAGGGTTATTAGACTTGAGTGATTGTTGGCGTGAATGCTCGTCTCTTATTGGCTTGGGTGGCTCTTTGGTTGTCAAAGTGGCCTTCGGTCGGTCGGCTATTTGTCAGTCGGTTAGCAGTTTTTAGCTGATTTGCTTCACGAGGACTTGTAGCTATTTTGTGAGAGGGATCCTTGTCATGTTCCCTTTGATTTGGATAGTTAGAATGTCTCGAGATTTGTGCATACCATTTTTTGGTGCACAGTTACTTATCTGAGTATCATCACATCCAATAAATGAGCTATAAAGTGCTTGAAGAAGCATTCCTACTTATTTCTCCTTACATGAAGAGCTTTAAATATCTTTGAAATGATGAATTTGACGAAGCCTTTAATCAATTGAAAACACATGTTTTCTTCGACGATACTCTAAAATCCCGAATTAAGCAATAAAAATTGTTATTATATCTTGAAGTCAGGAGTGCATATGTGAGTTTTGTTTTATTAAAGAAAGATGATACAAAATTGACAGCCAATATACTATATTGATAAGATTCTTCAAGAAGATGAATTGAGAATCCAATTTTGAATGGTTTGCCTTGAACTTTAGTAATTATTGTCAAG
Organism: Phalaenopsis aphrodite; assembly: GCA_003013225.1. Taxonomy (NCBI): domain Eukaryota; kingdom Viridiplantae; phylum Streptophyta; class Magnoliopsida; order Asparagales; family Orchidaceae; genus Phalaenopsis; species Phalaenopsis aphrodite. Next base: position 50,121 of record NEWO01001073.1, on the reverse strand, counting down.
CTATTTTGATTATATTTTAAAGCAAATTAATATTAAATCATCACTAATCATTTGTTGAAAATGGTTTTATCAAAACTTCACTCAAGAAGTTTATTAAAATGATTGGTGGATAGAATGATTCCAAATTTTCTATATGCGAACGACTGCTATTAAATTATATATGTTAATGTTTTAGATAGATTTTACGTGATCCTTAAAAGAAGTTAAAATGAAGGATGACCTGCTCTGGACCCTCTATAGTGATGGTGCCTTTGGAAGCCAAGGAGTTTAAGTTTGAATATTAGGGTATGTTTGGAGCAACTGCAGCTTATCAATAATCTGCGGATAAGCAGCTGATTCAGATAAACTGTTGATTAGCAGCTGATCCGGATAAGCTGGTTAGCTGTTTGGTTTGTGCATTTGGAAAATAATTAATTTGCAACTGTTTTTGGATAAATAATCATTCTCTCTCTGTGTAGTTGTGTTGTTTACAACATAATTGTCATAGTTATATATTTGATAATTTAGAAGTAAAAAATTGCTTCATTACAGTACAAAAAGAGATATACACTTCAAAAACTATCTCAATCAAAGAACTATGTAATCAATTTTAATAAGTAAATAAAAGAAGCTGCATGTGGAGATGGATTACTCCTCCATGAAAGAACACAACAAATAAAATGACACCTAGGCTGATTAACAAATATAATGCATGTAACAAATTCCATAAAAAAATTGAGTATGTAAAAGGGAATCGGACTTGAATGTCAAAAAAATAAAAAAAATAAAAACACATAACACTAAAAATAGAGTGAGAAATCAAGGAAGGATGATAGGGGAAAAAGTCAGTAGTGGGAGGAAAAAAAGATAAAAAAGCATCGTAAAGATTTCCTTGCTAATTCCAATTATAGAGATACTACATAAAGTACAATCTAATCACTCGCCTCAGCTCTAATAATTTGATCCCAAGCATATTCGTTTCCTTTTTCTGCTAATTTCAACGATGAGAGATTTTAACATTAACATGTGTAGAAAATATAGGCCCTGAAAATCGATCAAAATGAGACATGCATTATAACTTTAAATAACTAAATATACCCTGCTCTTAAAATGCAACATTGAAATTGATCAAAATAATCAGTACAAAATGAGACAATTCATATTATTGGTTTACAACTCCATTTCAATAATCATGACATGTTTTGGAAGTACAATACCTAAAATGACTTTTCATGAACAAATGCAGTAAAACACATTTTCCAAAAGCACATGCATTGTCAATGAGTTCCATTTGCATAGATGCTGCATTAAAGTAGATAAGGAAAATAGAACGACATGATTAAACAATATCTCAACTCAAATTTATTCTAAAACTATGCCTAGTAAGTCATCTTTTTGTTGAAAGCTCTGAAATTACTACAAAATAAGTTTTTACTTTTACTAGTGAAGGACAGAGTTAAAAAAAATATTTAATTTCAAAGCTTATTACAAATATGTCAGCCAACCTCTAATCAATACTCAATCAAATTTTTTACAAACTTTTTTTTAATGATTTTCTTCAAGTGCATCATTTCATTTTTCAAAATAAATTATATTTTTTTATTAGTATAGAAAGGTTAAAAGTTTCTTGTATTTTAACTACAGAATAGTTAATTCATGATTTTCAAATCTACTTTGCATGAATTTATCTGCCTCCAACTGTTACAAGATAACAAAATCTTTTTCCCTTGAAACACTAGGAGTAGAAGTGTTGAATTGGAAACAAGGGACCATAAATTGTGGCGGGATTTAAAAATATATTTCCTTAAAACATTGGAGTGGGAAACTTTGAATTGGAAACAAGGCACCAGCAACTGTTGCGGGATTTTAAAATCTACTCACTTGAAACATTGGGATGGAAAGCTTTCAATTGGAAATAAAGCACCAGCAACTGTTGCGGCATTTCAAAATCTATGACTTTGAAACATTAGGTCGGAACAGTGGTTAGGAGATTACCTAGCAGTGAGCGAAAATGCTTTGGAAAAGTATCGCCTACCTGAGATTACAAGCCGGAAGCATCTCCGGAGATTTCCTAGCGGCGGTCGTGAATGCTTCCAAGAACTACCGCCGGTGTGGGATTGTAAGCTGTTAGAAGTCTATAAGAAGAAGTGTAGAACGACGAGGCTTAGGGTAGGGGATGAGGGCAAACGTGACGGGAGGGTAGAGAGGTAAGAAATTTCTTCCAAACACGGGTTGCGGGGTCGAACACACGGCCGGTGTTTAATACAAAAAAAATTTTAGCTTATCGCAAAACATCCAAGACGAAGAAAACAAACGACAATTAGGCGTTTTGAAAACGCAAACGCAGGTGATCCGCTGCGCCAAACAGAGCCTTAATTAGGACCCCAATAGGAATTTTGCTTACTTACAATAAAAATTTTCGTTTAAGTTATAAACATTCAAGCTAAGTAGTAACATTAATTGCAGAACTATGTTTTACAATTGTGCTTGGAGTGGATCATGGAATCATTTTCTTATGCTCTCAGCTTATCATGAATTAGTTGAATGGACTGTATGAACGGTAAGATAATAACTTGTGCAAATATGGTCTGTAAGGATAAAATTTAAATCCACATTAAATTTGATTTTCTTTTTAAATAGACCAAATGCTCAGGAAAAAAATCAACTTGACAATTTACTCCCCAAGTGAATTCTATATGGTAGCTTCAAAAGTATCTTCTCAATACTGAAGAATCATAAACATTAGAAATCAAGGCAGAAGTCGCACAAGTTGAGTTGATCTCTTTATTATTGAATATTTGAAATTGGAAAAAGTTCTACTATTTGTTGTTCAATGAATTTCAAAATAAAATCTATGTAGCATTTATTCTTGATAATGAGTTCTTTAAAAAATCTGTTACTTTTTGCTAATATTAGTTGTGTCTGGCACAATGAAATTGAAAAAAAATTTGATGAAAGTTTATCTAGGAGAATGTGGAAGTCCTTCAGGTTAAATGATTTTAAGAAATAGATTTTTTTACAGATATTTTTGGCTAATTTTAAGAAGAGATGCAAGAGATTTTTCAAATGATGCATTCAATGTAATAATTTTTCTCAATTATAACTGCAGTCTTCTCATCAACAGCCATCGATTTCAGTTCATGGCTACTTGCTGTTCGGTGGATGAACTTACTAGACTTTCTCCTAACATGTTATCAAAGAAGATTTATATTGTTGATGATTGATTATTTTACAAAGTGGATCGAGGCAATGAACAAAAAAATTGTGGTTCACTGTTTTATTTGGACTAATATAATTGGTCAATGTGGTTTACCAATGAGAATAATTACTAATAACAAATTCTACTTCTCATATATGAAAATTAAATATTTAGTTAAATTCATGAAAATCGACTCAAATTTGAATATGTAAACCTCTTAAAATCAATGGAGAGGTAAAACCAACAAACAAATTGATTTCGGAACTAACCCAAATCATACTAGAAAAATCAAATATTTTGATTGAAAGTAAATAGACGGTTACAATTAGATACACTTGAAAGGAAAATTACAACAAACATGATAATAACTCACACTTGGGCTTGATCTCGGGGTCGTGGAGGTTGGCTAGGTTGTCGGGGAGCTGAGGTAGGTGGCTGAAATGGATTTTGGTGGTTGGGATAGCAGGAGGTGTTGGAATTGCGTTGGCAGCGAAGCAGAGGGCTGGGACAACAAAGGACAGTGATGGAGGAGGGTTGCAGACTATGAGACAGTAAGAGGAATGCTATATGATATGGGACTGCAGGGACAATATTTGGAGGCGACTATCCAAATTCATGATAAAATCTCAACCCATATTCAGAACATACACAATACCCGTACTATTGCTATTAACAAATCTAGCACCATAATTTTCAAATTCCCACTCAAATATCAAAATTAATGATAAAATCCTTACCCATATTTTCTTTAACAAATTTAGCACAAGAAAACAAACAGAACAAAGCCACCATGAAACACTGTTTCGAGAGCTATGTATGTAATTATCCTAACACAATGAACAAAGTGCAAACCACAAACCATACAGAACAAAAACCATATCGAGATGCACTATTTAGGGTGCTAGGCATGTAATTATTTAAAAAAGAAAAAAACAAAATGAACATCTCAAAACCATAAACCAAATAGATCCATACAGGACACTCAAAACAATTCTAACAGCACTTAAGCAACCTATTTCAGCCATTTCCCAAACTCTCACATAAACTTCAAAGGTAAAGAAAGATAAAGCCCCATTCCAAATTTTTAGAACCCTATTTCATCCCTTTCTCATATTCTAAAATACCCACTCAATATTCTTAATAAAATCCCATTTCATATTCATAAAATACACGGGAGCCGAAACATTGCTATTCCAAATCCAACACCAACTTGTATGCATTTCTCAAATTCCCACTCAAATTTGAAAACCATACCGAGTAGAGCCATGTCAAAACTAACATAGCAAATCCACAAACCGTACAAACAAAAACCCAAATGAAATTGCAAAGGACAAAGCTTCAAAATCATAAACCAAAATCAACTGAAATTGCAAAGCACAGTAGCATTTGAATAATCATAAAGCCACTAAATAACTAAGGTAAAAATTATCGGAATAGAGGGGAGAGGTAGAAGAGGGGCCGCCTCACAGAGCCCATAACGTGCACAACCACCAAATCGAGCCGAAGAAGAGAAGGGACAGGGAAAGTAAGAATAAAAAGCTCATCGCAATAACCACCAACAGAAGAAAGGGAACCACCAAATAGAGCACGGAGTGCACAAAATCACCAAATCGAGCAAAAGAAAAGTGAGGAGAGGGAGAAGTATGTGTAGGTCCCCAGAGCAACTACTTGCATCGAACAAGAGGCAACCAGAAACAATGCCTAGCCATTGGATCCATAGATCTGAGTGAGAGAGGTAATTAGGGCAGAAGAAACATGAGAGAGGGATCAATGGGGTTGAGAGAGGCAGAAGAAACATGAGAGAGGAACCTTGGGGTCGTAGGGTAAAATGTACACGAAGAAATGCAGGCTAACCCGTTGCCACGTTTTACATAAATTTTTTAAGAATGCCGCCACCCCGCTGTTTCCAAATGACCAAATTCACGTTTTCAAAACGTGACACGTAAAAAGTGTTGCCCCCAAACGGGCCATAAACTCTAATACAACATATGTATAGGAAATTACTATAAAGGAATGAAAGGAGAGGATGCAACTTGCTAAACTTGGGGAGGAAATGAAAAAAAAAGGCTGCTTGGTTCGGTCTTCACATGACCACAAGAGTTACGGCTCACTTCCGTGTCTCGGTCATAAGTGGGAGACACTTTGTAGTTAAAATCTCCTTGGAGAAAACATTAAAGGGTCAAAAGGATAGTCAGCTGAAATTTTTTCGTCAGTATTGTGTGCTTTAAGAATCACACCACATTTGGTGATTAAGACAAACACCATTTGCTTTTATCATTTGGAATGTAGGTTTTGCTATATGTTGAGTATAAACTTATAACAAAAGTTGATATTAGTCTTCAATTTCTAAGGAGAGTACAATGATGGGAAAAACTTAAATGAACAAGGATTACCATTTTGTTTGAATTTACTGAAATAACTGAATGTTTAAACTTTCTTTATTTTTTTGTTTTTTTGTAATTGAATATTCAGCCTTTAGTAGAATAAGAAGTCGAATAAAAAATATTTTATGCTAGAAATCTTTTCTTGAGAAAAGTTGATGTGGTAGCTTTGCGATTAGTACTTGTGAAACTAGGTTTAACTTCAGAATGACTATGTATAATCAAAGAGAAAGTCGCCTAGTTGCTTACAAATTTAAAACTTATTCTAGAAAGCAGTGAGAATTATCCAATATTTTCTTATTATAAAAACAAGCTACAAAAGGTGAAACTTTAAAAATACTGAGTTATGCCATTCTTCTTTATGCATTTTTTGAAGAAAAACTACATTTTTGTTACTTTACTTTAAAAATAAGTTCTATTGTTTTCAACATTTCCCTTAAGTTGAACTTAACAATCTTGAGTACATCATTAAAAAATCTTCTTTTTTGAAGTGCTCGGGGAATTTATCCCTTAAAGTGAGCTTGGGTAATTAACTTGCACCTCAAGTTGAGTTTGGCGAAATTACCCCTTGGGAATGACTTGAGAACTTGGTGAACTCGGTTCTTTGGAACGATCTTGGAAAAGGCTTTTCTTGCTAAAAAAGGAGAAAAATGAAAAATTTTCAAGAATTTTGGTTTAAAATTTATGAATCAGCTTTTAACTTGAAGGTAACTAACTCCAAGATAAAGATTTTATATTAGCAAATTAGGCCAACGTTAGAGAAAACAATACTTCATAAATGAGATTTGGTTAATTAAATGAAAGATGGACTAAATTAAGCTTCCGATCAGAATGATCTTGAGTTAGGTTCTTGTTTAAAAGTCATGAGATTATGTTCTATAGGAAAGCTAAGACCATAGAGTAGACGCATAATATGCACTTAACAGACCTTGTTTTTTTACTTAGTTAAACACGAGCTTCAAGAAATAGTAAAGAGATGTAAATAATATCTTGTGCATTTTAGATGTCTTTAATCTTACAAGTTACAAATTGCAAGCTCTTGCACATGCGAGTGTATGCAGTCCTTCAACTAATAAAGTGATAAGTGGTGTTGGCCTAAGTTAAAGCTCGTCCCGGGCGACTATAAAATTAAATGTTAAGACATAAGGGTGTATAAAAATTTTCTCTTACATTACCTTGGACTTCTCTCAATAATCTACTAGACAAATTTTATATATTTCGCATAATCATTAATCATCTTACATCCTTAAATGAGTCGCTTATTTTCACCCGGCTCAATAGCTCTGAAAAGGCACAATTATTCTCTTACAATATACAAACACAAGTGTTCAATAAAAAAATTAAAACATCGAGGTAAGAGGTAAAAGAAAAGACAGTGGCAAGAAAATCATTCTTTGATGAAAAGTTTTTCAAGTGCTTGCTTGAAAAAGAATAAAGGAAAAGGTACAAAACAACAAGCTCGTACAAATTTTCAAAGCCCGACCTTAAGGTATGTTGCTGCTCTCTTCATCTTCAATGGAGATTTCAGAGGATTTCTTATTAATCACAAGCACGTACAAATTTTCAAATGATTGAATTTTGCCTCTAACAGACATGTCTCGACAAACTTCAGCAAACGTTGTTTTATTCTGCCATAAAACTTGGAAGGCAATATTTTTAGATATTCTATGGATTTAATAAATGTCGATAGTTGATTCCAAAAGGATGTTTTCTTTCTCAGTTTATAAAGATTTATAAACATTTTCCAACTATATATTCTTTCTTAAATGTTGAATGTAGATAATAAGACCTTGACATTCTTCTTCTTTGGATAGAAAGATGATGGTTGGTTGGTCTTGAAGAAAAACATCGAGGAAAAGAGGAAAAAAAAAAAAACCAGAGAGAATGAGGGAGAGAGATTGTTTTTTCTTTCACTTTTAGCCGTAAGAACTTGTTTTGGTGCAGTAAATGTGGTGGTGTGGCACGCGTGTGACCAAGCTAAAGTCAAGCTTGGTTATGCCTGAAAATCCTTGTGATGTGAACAAAAATTGTTTCTCAAAATTTTTTGCTATCTTCTACATGTCTCTTAATTTGTTGCTCAGTGCTTTATTATTCTTCTTTAACATAAAGGGTTGCTGTACTCTTATCCATAGTAGTAGAAATATTTCTATGCGGGAAACCACATAAATCGTCTTCTCTAGTTTTGGTCTTGTGTAGCTTTCTTTCTGTCCTCAGCTATTGTTTTTGTGCATTATTTTAACACTAGCAGATGTTACTTGAGCTGAACTTAATTTTTAGATGCAATATTAACTTTTGAAACTTTTGAATGATGGAAATTTATTCAGTCTTGCTAAAACATCAAAACTTTCTTTTACTAATAAACTTCCACTAAGAGAACTTTAAATGATATAGTTTTTATTTTTGTTTTAGACCATAAAAATTTACAGGAGGTCAAATGGAATCACATGTAAAGAAGTTGCAAGCAAATCATGCCATGAAAATCAAGCATCAAGTGGAAAATTTGCTGTGTGTCAGTGCACTTCATCGATTAATGCTAACATCGAACAAAATAGGGATTTGAAAAGCTTTATGCGTCAAAATGATTCAGGATGCAGCAATTCTCAGGATCATTCCTTTATCGATCAATCTTCCAACCATCCAGGCTGCTTGCATTGTCCTTGTACTTTCATTCCAGATAGAACTGGTTTTAGAGCAAGCAAAGTCAGTACATCTGAAAATAATGTTTCTTCTGGACATGATGGCTCTCTGGGTAATAGTAATGGAAGCGGGGAAAATATTAGATTGGAAAATAATTATGATAATGATAGAAGCAATGTACACGTTGAAGCTAGCTTAGAGGAACATTCCCATCAAAACCTTCAGGAAACTGACACCATTGATATCATGAACCATTTTAGACGCCAGGGTCCCTCATTGCCTATGGAAGGAAGTATGCGATTTAGTAGAACACGCAGCGTTGGACGGCTCCGTGACAGAGTTCTTCGGAGAAGCACATTGTCTGAGGATTTATTTGGGGCTTTGCTTTTAGAAGAGAGGTCGTTAATAAGGTCCAACAGTCAGGTTTTCAATGGGCAAACTGTCGCCAGGACATCAAGTTCTACTCGGGCAAATGAAGCACTGCAGTCTTCAGATGTGGATGGTTCTATTGGAAGTGACCAGCTTCATACGCCAGGAGTTTCACGGATTAGAGACATTGGAAATCATGATTTGTTGGAGCATAGGTCAGCTTTTCTGGAGAGAAGAAGGAGAATAAGATCCCAGGTAGCTAACTTCACACATTACTTCAGTGATTTTTTTACGAGCTTTTGTAAAATGATTTCAAATGGCAGGTTCGTGTCCTTCAGAGGCTGGGGAGCCGGTTTGAGAACCTATCAGGCCATGATAGATCCTGCATTTTATCTGGACAACATAGAACAGGACAGTGCACGTGCAGATCAATTAACAGGACTTCCCATCATAACAATGACACAAGTAATTCTTCCAGCATCTCAAGAATTGTCATGCTAGCTGAGGCACTTTTTGAGGTAAAGACGTGTTTCATATTGTGTAGCTTAGTAAAATAAAGACTGGTTTCTTAAGCAGAAACATTGATCTGTGCTTGAATTATATGAATTTTATTATAAAATACAGAAAACAAATGAATTGCAGAAGTAATATAAATAAATTTTAATTTTATCAACGTTTAGATCTTTTTAGTGACAAATTCCATGAAGATTGGAATTTGTATTTGAAAGGAAGAATGAAAAATGATCAAATTAAATTTAAATTTTATCTAATAAAGTCTAGTGAAGTTGATTATGTTAACCATTATAAGATAGAATGTAATGAAAGAAATTAGAGGCTCTGTCGAGTCAATTCAAGGGATGAAAAAAGAAATCATAAGTTATTTTAATGAAATTCAGATCTTTACATGTCAAGATGATTGGAGTACTTTTCGTAAATATGAAATGCAGAATAAAAAATACTACTGGACATTTGAAGTTCAAAAATGTACATTTTTTTACTTACAATAAGATACGGGAAATGATTTTTTTTCTTAAAATAATTCAGGTAGTCTTATTTAGTTCTAATATAATATTCGAATTTACTAAATTTGCTCTGTAACACTTGAAGGGTGTCATTGTTTCATGCCAAATCAAACATGTAGGTTTTGGATGAAATCCACCAGCAATCTGCTGTTCTTTCATCCAGACAATCCGTTTCTTCTCTTGGATCTGTTCCTGCACCGAAAGAGGCTGTGGATAACATTCCCTTGAAAGTTTATGTGAAATCAAAATCACACTTGAATCAGGAGGTTCCACAGTGAGTATTGTTTCATAATTTTTTCTATTTCTCTTGAAAAGGCTTATAATAAGCTTTAATTCTGGTCATATTTTTTACATAGGTTAACTAATCTGTCTTAATAGTCAAATTAATAAATTTCCTGTTGTCCAGAAGTTAAACTGTGCCTTTCTTTTGAAGTTTCTTTAGAAAGATGTGGCATGATCGTACTTTTGTCAATGAGATGTTCTAATTTGCATTTATATTTTGTTTAATCTGATTTGGCAGATGCTACATCTGCCTTGTGGAATATGAAGATGGAGAATTTATCAGGAAACTACCATGCCAGCATGAATTTCACCAGACATGTGTTGATAAGTGGCTGAAAGAGATCCACAGGTCTGTATTTCGTTTGATTCCACAAAATTTTAAAGTAACCATCATCCTTGATGCTCTTCAAATAAAAAGTTAGCTACTTCACCATTTCTAAGTGTCAATTTAACAAATTTAAGGGACGTAGTTCTTCAATTTAATTTTTTTTCTTTTACAAAATTAAAGAGTATGGTTGTACAGAATAAACATCAATTCACAATAGACCCCTTATTTATAGATTTAAGATCTAGGGTCTTGATTACTGCAGGAAAAGTTACAGGATAAGCAATACATAGACAAGAGAGTAAGGAATACAAGAGGCTATTTGTCTTAATATAAGTTTGGGTGGTCGCTAAAGACGTAGATGGGTCTCTTGATAACTTCGTATGTTTTTATTATTGTTGTTAGCCATCTTGGTCTTGTTGGCCTATGTATATTAGTTTAGGTGAAATTGAAGTCTATTTGGAGCCTCAGTGGGATGTTCCCTTTGGATGAGCATGTGAGCTTGCCTTACTTTTGGCAGGTTGAAGCCTAGAGCTCGAGTAGTTGAAGTTTCATTCTGGGTCCAACTAGCAAGGTACCTCCATAAACTCTGTGGGTGAGTTTGTAAAAAGTCTGTTTGTGTGACATGGCATTGAGTCTGGCCCAATGAACTTGCATCCTTTATTCTTGATTTAGGGATGGTTTGCTTTAAAAGTGTACAGCTAGTTCACTGAATCTCTTACCTCATTGAAAACTAACTGCAAGCTAAACAAGAGAATGAGATTTTGATTGCCACTTCTGCGTTGAGTCCATACCTTATTCATCATTATGTTTGAATTGGTGCATTTGGCATCAACAGCTTTGTATTCGGCCTGCAAAGAGCCATTGGTACTATTTTCTTGCATTTATTATTTTTGGGAAGTTTAAGTAAATATTTTTAGGAAAAATTGGCATGCATTGAAAGGGCCGAACCCTTAGGTTCTCCATGAGATCTCTTATTTATAGAGATAAGATCTAGGATCTTGAACACTACAGGAAAAGTTACGGAATAAGCAATACATAGAAAAGAGACTAAAGAATACAAGAGGCTTGATAATTTAATCACTTGATAACTTAATATAAGCTTGGGTAATTGTTGAAGAGGTTTATTGATTTCTTGATAACTTCGTATGCATTTATGATTGTAGTCAGCCATCTTGGCCTTGTTAGCCTTTGAATATTAGTTTATGTGAAGTTGAAGTCATTTGGAGCCTAAGTGGATGTTCTCTTTGGATGACCGTGTCGGCTTTCCTTGTTCTTGGCGGCTTGAAGCCTAGAGCTTGTCTAGTTGAGCTCGCATTCTTGATCGAACTAGCAAGGTACCTCCATTAAACTCGGTGGGTGAGTTTGTAAATGTCTGGTTGCATGACATGATATTGAGTCTGTCCCATTGAACCTGCATCCTTTATTATTTTTTTAGGGATGGTCTGCTTTTAAATGTACGTCTAGTTCTCTGATTCTCTTACCTCTTTGAAAAAAGAATGTGAGATGAACAAGAGAATGAAATTTTGATTTCCATTTTCATGTTGAGTCCATATCTTATTCATCATTTTGTTTGAATCAGTGCGTTTAGCATTGACTTAGCTTTATATTTGGCCTGCAAAGGGCCATTAGTACAATTTTATTGCATTTATTATTTTGGGAAGTGTATGTAAATGTATGTAAGAAAAGTTAGCGTACATTTCTATTCAGTATTTTGATGTGTTTGTCGTTTTATCTATGTTAGGGTAAGTTCTACACAGTTCTCGTCCCTTCGGTTGCAGAGGTTTTAGCATTGTAAGTCCCTCCTTTCATTGTTGCTTGGTGTTTTGTAGTCCATGGGTCATGGACAAGACATGTTTTGACATTGCTGATGATAATGTTATGGCCATCATGTTGGGAGCCAGAAGTCGGCTGTTGTGGGGAGGAGAAAGACGAAGATAGTCGTTACAGGTCTCTCTAAGGTAAAATAAGTGAAAGTGGTTTCCATGATGGATAGGGAGGTTCTTTAACGATCTCATCAGATTAGGATGCAATAGAATTCGGGTTGGTTAGTTTCTAGCTTGGTTTACCAATCTATCTCTAATAGTTTCTCTTTTTTCCCTTTATTTGAAGGTTGTCTAGGAAATGAGGTTTTCATGGCATCCAAGTCCCTTTTCTGTTATAGAGGTGTCATCAGATAAGCTCTGTAGCATATATTTCAAATATTACCAATAAATTTATGAATCAGTTAAATCGTAAGTTGCAGTATCAATTTACATGAACAAGTGTTTATATTATTTTATGCATTTTGTTTGGAGGAAATCAGTAGTATTATTATAAATTAGTAGTGAGAGTACAGCTCATTCAATTTACATGAACAAGTTTTTATATTATTTTATGCATTTTGTTTGGAGGAAATCAATAGTATTATTATAAATTAGTAGTGAGAGTACAGCTCATTCTCTTGACGAAAAATCTTTTTTCTTCCACTATCACTTTCTTTTTAATTGAGTACCTAACTCTAAATGGACACGATTGCAGTCAATTAGTTTTATTTACTTATATTACAAAATGAAATATTTCATTTATTCAATTACACAAGTTTAATTATCATTTGCACTTAATTATGTAAATCATAATTAGTGTTTATCATTTGAAATTGGATTATTGACCAGCTCAAGATAATATTACTTAATTATGTAAATCATAATTAGTGTTTATCATTTGAAATTGGATTATTGACCAGCTCAAGATAATATTAAAATTTTCCTTGTTTTATTCTTCTTACGGAACCTTATTTAAATGTTTTATTCTTCTTACGAAACCATATTGAATGTATTATGATAGCTTCATTTTCAACCTTCATATTTTAAAATATTTTTTTCTTTAACATAACATCTTATAGTTATCTAGGTTTAACTATTTCCTTTTTTTTTCTTTGCTCAAATTAAGTTATTTTCTCTTCTTCATTTTTTAAAATTATCATCAAATTTAACTTCTAATATATAATATTTTTTTATAAATTGTTAGATTTGACATTCTTGTGCTGAAATCATATATGAATTTATGAGTTAATTATTCAAATACAAATTATCTTAATTTGATTGGCCTAGAGTCCTGCAAGATGTCACCAAAGGTACAATTTAGTGAGTTCAATTTCATGTTAAATATTTCGAGAATGGGAAACATTCATTAAAATTGTCAATATATGTTGTGGGCTTTTACATACGTAAACTTTTTTATTTCTCTCTTTATTTATTGAAGATATGGTCCATGGTCTTTTCGTAAATCACCTTCACATTTTTTTAACTAAATGCCATTAAACTATAGCAGTATAATCAATCACTAATGATAAAGGAAAATTTTTCAATGTTTGTGAGATACATTTATATTTGATGCTAGCCTGATAAAGCATTTAGAAAGAATATATTGTGGAATCGCCCATAGCCTCAATTCACAATAGTGGGTATCTATGTTTTAGGGTAGGAGAAATTCAAATTTGTGAAGTCGATGCACATCTGACACTTCACATTTGACTTGGATACCCTACTACGTTGTAAATTTAGTTTAGACATTGTACTTTTCTAATAAAACTTGCATCAAGTAACTTTTATAATTTCTCCCATTTTGGGCTGACCAAAGTGGTTACCCCAGGTCTTTTTGTTTAATCGTTTTGACCTTTTTAACCACTTTTAACTAATGATAAGCTACGTCAACATCAACTTCTAGAATTTCATTTTTTGCCTATGCTAATATGCTCTCTCAAGGTTGCCAACAACTTATCTTTGTACTTTGCATCAAAGGTTGAACTAGTTCAGAAGGTGCGACTTGGATCTTCTCCAATAGGTATTTCTTCGATCTTTTCATGGATCTTCTCTAATAGGTAAATCTTTGATCTTTTCTTGAGTTTCTGGGTTAGTTTTTGTTTGTACTTTCACATTCGTAATATGTTCCTACCCTTTGTCCATGGACTAAGGTAGCAAGTTCTTAGTTGGTGTAAGTCGCCTTAGTTTGTGACTCCTCTTCAAAATGATAACTTTACTCCTTCCAAATGATAACTTTACTGTCACATGTATGTAGAGATGATTGCTCAGGGGAGATTAAGAAATGGACAATCAACTATTAAATTATAAGTTTTTGGAGCATCGACTATTATGAAATTTTCTTTTGTCGTGAATTTACAATTTTGCTATCACAAGGTGATCAAGATTATCATTCATCTAGTATCTCACTTTTCTTTGGAAAATTTATATTAGAGGAACATTGTGTTATTGGTGGGTTCTTTCAATCTATATTTTCTCGAATACACTTTTAAAAATAAAATTAATGGAGCTATATATGTTGACAAAAATTCTCCTATTTGAAAATTCTAGATCAGGTCGTTACTACCACTCCATTGTTGTAGTGGTTTCCACCCTTAGGCCTATCGACTTTAAAAAATGTGATCTATATGACTTTAGTTTTTGGTGAATGCTTCTGATATGGTTCACTACCAAAAAAAAAAAAAAATGGATTGAGGTGAAAATCTCCTTTGATGGTGGTTAAAACAATTTAGAGGCATTGATTTTGATGGATTTGCATGATGATAGGGGTTGTGTTTTGCCTTGAAGGAGGGGAGGGGACTAGCTCACGTCAATTAATGAATAATTGGAAGTAATTGAGATTGTACTTTTGGAATGTGGAAGAATTCAAACAATAGTTGTCAAGTGTCTGGAAATGATATAGGTAGTTCTTTTTTTTGAAAAAGATCATATAGGCCAATTTGGAGTTAGTTTCCCTCATGAAATAAACTTATTTATGATGTGGGAGCTTAGCAGGAGCCGCGGAACAGAACTCCTGCAACTCAAAAAGAAGCAATTAGAAATGACCGCCAACCAAAACCCTTCCTATTTCAGCTTGTGGGATTTGTTTCTCGACGCTTCTCGTTATCACGAGAATGACCGCCAATTGAAATCCTTCATATTTCAGTTTTTGTTTCTTTCGTCTCATTTTTTTCTGATTCTTTTCTTATTTCTCATTTCTAATTAAGTTATTTCTATTAATAGACTTTGTGGTTATCTGATCTTTTCAGTTATTATATTTTTTTTTTATTTGAGACTTAGCTATTGTTGTCGTGTTTACATACATTGTTCCTATTTTATGCTCTCCAAAGTTTTTTATCTTCTCCTTTTTGTAAGTTGTGTTTGTTTCTTGTTCAGGAACAAGCGGTGAAACCTTCTCGACCTCTCCACCTCTCTAATTCATCACCCGCCTCATTGTTTTCAAGTTGGATAGCCATCGATCAACATCAAATATGTTGTCCAACCACAAATTTTGCCTCCTAACCCTTCCAAACAAACTCAACCTCCCATATTCCATTTCCCTTGTTGTTTCATAATTAGATTCACTAAATCGCTTCCTAAATACCTTTTAAGAGCTCTAGATCGGTATCAGCTGGTATCAGAGCTCGACAAATTCTTCCTTCGTATGCCTAAACCAAGAATTCTTGCAACCCAACATTCTCTCAGAAACAATTATTTTCTCACATCATCCACCTACCATAACCTTAAACTCTAAACCATATTTTTCATTTCCCTTAAAACTTTTATTAGAAGAGCAAGATGTTATGCATTAAAGAAAAAACTCTTAATGGGGTGCTTAGGAGCTCCTTGAAAAAGACATGCAAAAGAGGAATCCACTCTAATTGTAATAGAAACTTGCCACCTTTGAGAGGAGTAAATCCAGAGAGATCACTTATAGTCGCAACAGTGACTCTGCATATTGAGGGGAGGAAGTGGATCCTTTCAGTAAGGAAGTTTTCAGTGAAGAAATAATATCTCGAGGATTTAGCAAGGAATATTAGAGAAGCCATGATCTTATAGATTAAAGTTGGATTTACCAAATTTGACAGTCGTATGGATCTGGACGAATTCATCGTGTGGCTTCACACAGTTTAATGAGTTTTTGAATATAAGGATGTTTTAACTGATAGAAGAGTAAAACTGGCTGCCATCAAGTTGAAGAAGAATGTCACTGTAGTGTTAAAATTTAAAGTGACCATGCCAGTGTAAGAAAAAAGCAAAATCATTATTCGGTCTAAGATGAAAAAGGAGATACACCGCAAATACTTATTATCGTATCACAACCATGACATATTCTTGAGACTTCACTGCTTATAATAGCAATATCTCACAGTGGAGTATGATTTGAAGTTAAAATGTCATGTATTTTGTGATTAATTATATTATATAGGTTATGTTTATGATGATTTTTCACTTGTGGATGGTGCTATTGTATTTTGCATGATACAAGTGTGAAGCGAGTTTCGGGGAGCTAAAGGATGCAAGTTTGCCAAACTAGCCATTGTAACACCCTTGCACTAGAAGGTGGCACCTTTTTTGCTGGTGAACAAACCAAGGAGAGAACTAGACCGATGCATCTTGGCCCAGGTAGTGGCACTTTCACACCAACTATCCAGAAGGGACGACACTTCTGTGCTTGTTTGCAGTGCACCCATATTTGTCTGCGGTCCACTCGCGCCCATGTCCTGAGGCTGTCACATCCATGCCTGTCTGCAACTCTCCTGTGCCTCGTCAAGAAAGAATCTGAGTTTGGAAGGTTTGGATGCGGATTTTGGGGCCCTAGCTATATAACGAGAGGTGTTGTACATGAAGGAGAGTCTTGTGTTGTGCCCTAGGGTTTCCTCCAGTTTCTTTGGGAGAAAGCTTCTACGTGTTTTCTTTTGAGAGTTTTAGAGAGTTAAAGAGGGAGCGACTTAAATGTTTGTATGTGAGAGATTGACGGAGAGCGTTCAATGCAAGGAGAGGATCATAATGTACATTGAAGAGAGATCAATTCCAGTTTGAGTTTCTATATTTGCTTACTTCGTTTGTTTTCCTAAATTCGGTGGAATTTTTTGTGTTGCTTCTACTATGCATAATAGCTAAGTTTTTTTTATGCTCCTTTGATTAAATTTTGTGAATGAATTGAATGTTTTCTCCATCAATTTTCCCTAGATGTTTTGGTATGCTTTTATTTGACTCATGTTTGATCCGTTAACTTTCAGATCGTAGTTTTCTCCTAATCTGGTCAATTAGAAAGTTAAAACTTCTTGTGATCCAGGATTTTTAATCGTTGACTAGAAGAACAAGTAAGTTAACACAATTATCTAGTGGAATAAACATGTTGGTAGGATATTGCAACCTAGATAGGGGACTAGAGCATTCCTGAAAATCTTGAATGGTTAAATCCTCTTAACTGTAATATGAGTTTCCAATATTTCTGATAAGCTAGACATAGGCTAAAAAAAGCATGTCTCTGGTTGTTAACAATAACAAAGGGATCTCATAGGAAAACTTAAAGGATTTACCTAATCTGACTCACAGGAGTGATTTAGGGCTTTAGAAAGTTTCAAAATTTAGTTTTGTTTTCTACCTCTTAGGGCTTTAGAAAGTTTTCAGATCCTATAGAAAGTTTCAAAGATTTGGTAAACTAGAACTTCGTTAGTTTGAAAAATTAATGAGCTTTCTCTTGGGATCAACACACGAACTCTAATTTCGTATATTAGTCCAACGACATGTATACTTGCGTGATTAACATTTACTATGCAATAGTTTTAAATATCAACTTTTTTGGCCTTATTATCGGGGAAATGAAGTCAAATGTTATGATTTAGTAGAATTTTAGTTGAACCGCTTAAAATTTTGGTTTGAAAATTTTTTTCTTTTTTTCATTTGATTTTATATTTTCTTTTGTTATCTATATTTTTATCAATTTCTGAAAAATTCAAAAAAAAATTGTATTTTTTATTTTTTTCTGTCACACATTATTTGCTTTGTATTTTGATTTCTTGTTCTATGTTTTTGCCTTAGATTGGGGTTACTTGGTAGAATGTCTATAGTTGCATGCGTAGGGCTATATTAGCCGAGTCAGAGTCTTTTGATCCCAAAATCGAAATAACCATAAAATTAATTCGAAAAATCGAAAAACTCAAAAAGAAACAATCAGAAATTACGAACCCCAGGGATACCATCTTAAGCTTCTTGGGTAGTATGCCAACCCATCAGTAGAGGATATTCACATATGTATTAATTACCTTGCCGTAGAAGCCAATTTATTTGAATTAAAACATGTAATTATCCAAAAGGTTTTGAACCAACTAGTTTGGGAGATCACCCACTGCAGCCTCAAACCTTCACCTGTCTATTTTTTTAGAATTGTGTGCCACTTTTAGGTATCCCATACAATGTTGTTAGTCTAAGGCTATTCCCTTACTCGCCGAGGAATAAAATTAACATATTGCTAAACTCCTTAATACTATAGGTTTGATCGTTACTTGGAACGAATTAGCATAAAAATTTCTTGTCTACTTTCCTCCATCCCAAAATATTAAACTTAGGAATGACATCACTTTCTTCACCAGTTAGATGGAGAGTTTATTTTCTAAGCTTGAGAGAGGTTCAAAGAAATGCTTAGGAAGTACCCAACAACATCTTTCTTTAATAACTTATAATCCAAACAATTTTATAATGGGTTGTTAGGATCTTTGTGGTCAATTATAGATGCTGTATTTTGGAGGTCCTTTATGTCAAAACTATTTGAAGATGCCTAAGACTCGATTGAGGAAATGACCATGGATAATTTTCAATGGCTGCCCGAGAGTCACTCTTAAGAAGGTAGCTAGTGTGCATGAGATAAATATTTTGATCGTCCCAGCCTCACAAGTTGTTGCCCATGACTTGATTGAGGAAATGATCATGAACAATTTGCAATGGTTGCCTGAGTCACTCTTAAGAAATTAGTAAATTTGCATGAAATTGATTTTCTGATCATCGTAGCCTCATAAGTTGTCGTTTTTAGGAGACTTGATAACTTATGGATGAATTCGGTGCAAGGATCCCTACCCATTCATTAGATAACTTATAGATTAGTAGGAGATCTTAGCACCACTTCTTTGTAGAATATGAACGTCGGAGAAAAAAACAACCCATGATAGAAAAACCCCACCTAAATTTCAAAAGGAACAAAACCACCGAGGTGTACGAAATCAGCAATAGGGGAGAACTCAAGCCAACAATGTAGGAAGTTGTAACAATCAAGGCAATAGTAACTCGAGGCAGACCTACTTACCTGGATTTACCTCCAACTCTCAGTTTAGGAATAATAAATTAACTTTATAAGAATTGGTAGTGAATATGTGGAATTAAATACAGAGTCACGTGTCGGCCATAAGGAACATAAAAAACACAATAAGGGCAAATAGTTAACTTTTTGAGTCAGAGAATCCAAGTGATGTTATCAAGTACCACATATGTTAATCCAGAGAACCAAAATATGAAGCAGTGTAAAGAAATTATACTTAAAAGTGGGAACAAGATGAACGACATCCCTATGATGGAGAGTAGTCCTAACAAATTGGATTTTGAGGTTGAAAAACCAGGTGCGAATCTAGCCAAGGATTTTGGAAAACCTAACTTGACTCCTAGGAATCTACAAGAGAGACCACTACCACAATTTCTTCAAAGACTACCGAGAGAAAAATTAGATCAATAATTTTTGAGAAGTTGACTATCAACTTCTCATTTGCTGAAGCCCTAGAACAAAAAACTAGCTTTGTTAAATTCATGAAAGACATCCCATGCAAGAAACAAAAGCTTGGAGATTTGAAGTTGTATGTCACCTCCCAAAAGAGCTCTTTTAGGAGGTGACAAGTGGTATCAGAGCAGAGTACCGTCTTTCATGTGTGAACTCTCCATGGTCCAGTGGGACCCTCGGAGGAGCCGATCCGTGATGAGAGCGTCACGTGATTGGGTGGAGGAGAATGTCACGGACAAGAAGTCTCACATCGGCTAGGTGTAGGGCCGAAGAACAGTATTTAAGTCTTGGACACCACCCTTAAGAGCTCTTTTGGGAGGTGACATGTAGCCCTAATTAAGACGTGCAATGTGATCATTCAGGAGAATTTTTCTCAGAAACTTAAAGACCTAGGAAACATTACCATATCATGTGTCATAGGACAAATTTTTTAGGAAGACTCTTTGTGACTTAGGGGCTAGCATCAACCTCATGTCTCTCTATTTTCAAAAGACTAGGATTAGGAGATATCCAATTGATCACATTGACCATGCTGATGGATCTTTGAACTATCTGAGTGGGGTGATATAGGATGTGTTTGTTATTGTTAAGTTTATCTTTCCTACTAATTTTTGTCTTATACGTGGAGGAAGATAATAAAATTCATATAATACTTGACAGACCCTTGTTGGCCATAGGAATAGCTAATATTGATTTACAAAAAACCAGTTAATTATGAGATCGTTGAATCAAAAAATAATTTTTAAGATTTATAATTTGATTCAGCCCCTTACATATGCTTTGGAAGATTGCCATAGGATTGACACTAGGGGATTACAAAAAATTTTGAACAAGGGCGTAGAAAAGAATACAATTATACAGGAAGCTCCTAGATTGAAACTGAAATTTAATTGCGTAGCAAATCCTCCATGAAAACTAAAATATGGGAAAATGGATCAGGTTACTGAAAAGAAAATTTGATCTTAGAGAAACACCTTTGAAATGATTTGATTGTGCTGACTAAAGACGTTAAACAAAGCGCTACTTGGCAGACAACTCAACCGTTATCTTGCTTGATTTGGTGAAATTTGCTTTAGGATTGATTTGGTTTGACGAGTTTAGCGTGTATGCGTGTGATTGCTTTGATTTTATGGTGTGATTGCATGTTTGTTTTGCTTTATGTTGTATGTGTGTGCTTTATTTTTGTTTTGCTTTATGTTGTATGTGTGTGCTTTGTGGTCAAGTTGGGGACGTTAACTAAACCCTTGGGAGACATCTCAATGTATCTTTTATTGCTTTATGTGTTTGGGAATTTGTCTCTCTTGAGCTACCGATTATTCAATCATGATATTTTGATGTCCTGCATCTAGTGCTTTGAATTTTCCCGATGCTATTTAGTGATATTTTTAGATGTTTATGTCTATGTTTGTAGTAATTTTATTATATGATTTAGATCTGTGTTCACTTCTACTCTTGTGAGATCTATTTCATCATTGTCTGTCTTTCTGTTATGTGTTAGCTTCATGTTCTACCCTATTGTCTTCTTTTCCCATTCATGTTCTTATTCACATGTGTAGCGTAAAACAAATTTGTAGGGGAAGTTTTGCATGTATACTTGTCTCAAGGTGATTTACATACCTAAGTTTTAAACTCTATTCTATAGTAGTAATTCAAAATAAGATTCCTTGTAATTTGATATTGTTATGTAATAACTTTAAAAGTAATGTGAATATTTATCAAAAGATTGGATTTCAAGTTAATTCATTTAATAATGTAACACTTTACTTCAGTTACTTCTGCCCGTAGCATAAGATTCCCAGAAATTTGTAAATGGGTGATTACAAAAATAGGTAATTAATAAGAGATGTTTAAGCCTTAAATTTTGTACTCAAACAATCTAATTGAAATTTAACTTTTGAATGAATTATATGTCTGAATTCACATTAAAGGTGATTAAGAAGTAGCAATTAGGAGAGATTAGATATTTAAAATCATTAAAATACATGCCTAACTAGATATAATAATTCTTAGGGAAAAGAAAAGAGAACAAGAAAGAAAAAAGGAAAAAAGGAAAAAAGGAAAAAGAAAAGAAAAAAAGTTCTAGAAGGCTTTGATTTTAAAGGAAAGGAAAAATATGATATCTTTTTAAGAAGAAGCTTGAGGTTAAGCGTAAAAATAAAAAAGTGATATCTAATTCTTTTTCTAATTAATAAAAAATAAAATATCTTAATGAAATTCTTAGATATTATATGCAAGAAAGAAATTAAGCGATTATAAGTTGTTTGATTAATAATTAATTGACTTAAAGTTTTTTTATAATTAATGAAAATATTTTGGTTATGCTGGATTAGGTGCTTTGATATTTGTTTATGCTAAGAAAGAAGAGAATTTTAGAAAGTCTGGATTATTAGAGATTAACAAAAATCTAGATTCAATATGGTATTTGCACTTTTTTTAAAAATTATCTAACTTTATTATATAATGAGGAATTTCCCAGATGAGAGTTGCACAATCAATTACATGAGTCTAAGTTGATTTATGAGATTACTTTAGTATAAATAATATGTAAATGTGAGTGAATTGATATGAAGTAAAAATATCATATTTTTATCAAGTATATATTTTATCTCATGTTTATGAAGGTTTTATACTTGTAGAAGGTGTTCTTATTGTATTTTGTAAGATATAGGTGTGGAGTGAGCTTCGGGCAGTTAAAGGATGCAAATTAGTCATACTAGCCAGCGTAGCACCCCTGCGTTAGTGGCGCACCCTTTGCGATTGAACCGATTTGAGAGAGAATCAGACCAGCACACCCCCGATAGAGAGTGTCACACCCACACTGAATTTTCAGAAAGTTTGGTGCACCCTCGATTGTTTGCGGCGCAGCCGCGCTCAAGACTTGAGAGGCTGGTGCACCCACACCCCATCTTGCGAGAACCCGAGTTTGGAAGGTTTGAATGTAGATTTTGGATCCCTAGCTATATAAGTTGAGGCCTTAGATGTGAAGGAGGGCTCTTGGGTGATTGAATGCTGCTTCTACATGTCTTATAGGAGCCTTCTGTTTTGCCCTATGCATTCCTCAAGTTTTTTTGGGAGAGAGCTTTCAGGGTTTTTCTTTCGAGAGTTTTGGAAAGCTGAAGGGGGAGTGACTCGAGTACTTGTACGTGGGAGATTGATAGATAACGTTCACTGTAAGGAGAGGATTGCAGTGTACTTTGAGGAGAGTTTAACTTCACTTTAAGTTTTTGTGTTTGTTTACATTGTTGGGTTTTTTTAAATTCAATGGAACCTTCGTGTTATCTTCTACCATGCATAGTAGCTAAGTTATTTTAAATGCCCCTGTGATTATGTTTGTGAATGAATTAAATCTTTTCGCCATTAGTTTTCTCTAGAATTTTTTGTATGCTTTTATTTGATTTATGATGTGTTAATTTTTTCACATAATTTATTTCTAATCTAACCAGTTAGAAAGTAAAAACTCCTTGCGATCCAAAATTTCAAACTATTGACTAGAAGAACAAATAGTTTAACATAGTCACTTAATGGAATAAACATTGTCAGTATGAGATGACAATCTAGTAGAGCACCCAAGCTAACCCTGCCAGAGGAGAGACTCGTATCAATTGGAGAAAAAGAGGACACAAGTATTTCTAACTCCATCTGATCCGAGAATACTTCAAGCGTTTTGGTTTTGGGCATAGTGCTTTTGATTACCAAAACAGAATGCTGATATCTTTTACTGAGAAGAGTGCAGTAGAGGAGATAGAGGGTAAAGGCCCAAAGAAGGAGAATGGCGACGTGTACTAACCACCCATAAACAAGGGAGATATGATTATGATTCAAAGAGTATTTCAGATTAAGCCTATGAGAGAGCAATAGTGGCTCCGCCGCAATATATTCTTACTCATTATACCGCGAAGAAAGAAATGTACAGCCTAATTATTATGAAGATAATTGTGAAAATGTGGTTTTATACAAATATTGGACAATTGAGCGGCACTACTCATAAGTATTCTCAACCATATTCCCTGATTCGGCTGAAGAATGGGAGTGAGATAAGGTTTGACAGGAGATGCCTCGTGGAATTTTTTTATTAGAGATAAGTTCTAGCGGGATGTGTGGTGTGTTGTAGTACTTATGGATGCTTGTCACATCCCATTATGTTGTCTTTGATGGTATGATCATTGCACATAGCATGATAGCCATAAGAGTATATATTATTTCATGAGAGACGAGAAGTGTGCGCTTGCCTTGGAAGGAGTTCAGTATATATGAGGATGTGGTGACGAACTATCTTTTTATAGGCCATGAGAAGAACATCGACATAACTAGCATTTATTCTCCAAAAAGAGAAATAAGTTTGAGGAGCTAATACTTAGATAAATGGCAGTCTTTACTAAGAGGATTTCAAGGATTTTGGAAGCACGGTCTACCTCCTAAGTTGTTATTGCTTAGGGAGGTTCAGTTTATCCTCACTTAGATGGAGATAACTTTTTTAAGCTATTCTTGGAAAAATATATAAAATAAACTAAGCGGTCAGTTTCAATTTAGCTCAGCAGTGCACTCAACAGCAAATGGCCAGACAGGAGTGGTGAATTGCAGCTTTGGAAATCTCCATGGGCATTATGTAGGAATGAACATCCTACAATGAAATCCAGGTCCTTCCACAGATTAAGAAGAAGAATCCTATCCTAGCTGGGTAGAATGATGCGGGAGCTTAGTGGGAACTGTAGAACGAAATTTTCTTGATTTGCGATTGTGGGATTCCATTTCATGGAATGGGTGCTTCTTGCGACCGTATAATTGACAGATAGCCGAAATCCTTCTGATTTCAACTTTTGTTTCTTTCTCGATTTTTTTTTCCTATTTTTCTATTTCTAGTTAGATTATTTCTATTAGAAGACTATTTATTTGTGTGCATGTTTTTTCTTTTGGAGACTTTTGGCTATTGTCATTGCATTTAAAGTGTTTTATGTTCTCCTGAGTATTGTATTCTTTTTTTTTTTTTTTTGCAAGTGGTCTTTTTTTATCTTGTGCAAGGGTAGGTGGTGTAACCTCCTCGACCTTCGTATCGCGTTGATTCATCATCTGCCTATTTTTAACCAATACAACCACCCATTGATGCCTAATCTGCTGTCCAATAGTAAATGTCACCTCCCCTTTCAAACCTCCAATTTTTTCCTTTCCTTGCTATCCCATAATCACATCCCCGCTAAAACCAACAACCAATTCGTTGATAAGTGTTATGAAACTCTCTAAGTTGCCGAGACTTTTTGGTTTCAAATTTATTTAAGTTGTCCAAAATGCGTGGATAAGAGTTTATTTACAGATTTTGGTAGGCAAATTTCTTCTTTTTTGCCAGCTTACGAAATCTTTCATGCATTAGATGATCCATTTCATGACCTCCCTGACTGGAAAGTACACCAAACACTCCCACCTTTCGGCTAGCTGAAGCTGCTAGTTAAGGGTTGTCATTTACTGCCAGGAATGGCTCCAATCTATGAGCAAAATATATCATTTGAAGTTCTCAATGCCATGAGTTTTAAATCAAAATTTTAACTGTTTGGTCATCCAATATGATCCCGGGAATATTCATGGATCAAATTTTGGGTCATTAGAAAATGTTGATTATAAATTTGCTATTTTGCGCCCATGTTTCTGTGCAATCTATTATTGTAAATGGCTTGCAAATCAGAGGCCTATGGAGTTCGATGGATCTTTGAAAAATAAAGTTCTATATGGATGAATCTTGTGAAATTAGAGTGAACTGCATCATGATTTATGTCATTTGTTCTTAAGGAATGAGATCTAGAGTTTTAATGAGAAGAGATTTGAGGCATGGAATAGATTTGTAAATTTCAAGGAGGAATTTTGAAGGGAGGGGACATTGTAATAACATTTAAAATAATAATAATATTATTATTATTATTATTATTAGACAATTTGATTAATGTTATCCGCTGTCTTTTCCTGTCTTGGTTGATTCCAAGTCCCAAGTCAAGTGCAGCCTAAATAAGAAAGAAGTGGGCAGGGCGGGCTGGTCAATCCCCTGAAGTCCCAAACATGCATAAATTTTTTATCATTTCTGTTGTGCTGGAATATTTGTGATGATGGAAATGTTTTTATTGTTAAGAATTTGGAGAATGTTTGGTCCTTTTAAATAATATTTGGTAGTTGTGGATTCATTTTTAGTACTCTTAAAAATGGAATTTGTGTTGGACCATACCGATTAGTTGAAAAACTTGTAAAACCCTTTTATGAAACAACTTTTATTTATCTGACACCAAGTTATATGTAGGTGTGTAAACAAGCTAAGTTTGAGCAAGCTGAACATTTGTTTGTGTTCGACTCATTTACAATTTTTTTTTTAATTTGAAATTAGTTCTTGTTTGAAATGGCTCATGAACAGTTTTCTGTTTCGTTCGAAAAAATGTTCGTATTCATTTTTTAGCTTAAATTGGCTTGATTATATTAATTAGAAATACAAATATAGGGTGTTGGATTTGAACCTAAATCATTTTTATGCAATAAAGAACATAGTACCACAGATTCACACAAGCTATGGTGATTTAAACTTAGACATAATATATAGATAATATGTATAATCATTTTATTTCAAACTAAAATGAGTCGATTATGATCGAACAAAGGGTTGTTCGTGCTCAATTTGTTTATAATTTGAGTTTAAAAAATTTATTCATATTCGGCTTGTTTACTTACGCACGACTTGAACACGATTTGCTTAAAGAGATGAACATGAGTTATTCGCAAAAGAGTTTTTTTGTTAGCTCTACATATATGACAGATAAATCAAGTTGTGTGGTAACTTGTACTTTATCTATCTATTTATTTATATAGATAGATGGCTAGACGGATAGATAGATAAAATATACGTTGCCACTCAACTTTATTTATCTGTCCTATATTAGTTTTATATGAATAAAAGCTGTTTCATATAACCATGAAAATTTATAATTTTTTTTATCTATGAAGTTTAAAATCTGTTGTCGGCAACATTTGCCAGGCAGTGAATAACTGTATTGACTAAATACAATTGATAACAATGGGAATCATTTAAAATTACTTGTGTATATAATACATTATTTTTGAACGGTATCTTCAAATGCTGAGATATTCCATGAAATGTTGGCTATACAATAGTGAAGTGCAATATCCTACTTTTAAAAATTATAGAACATGTTATTTCATGACTATAAATCATTTGTATGAATGCATAACATGCGTGCGAACTGCTAATTTTTTCCGCTTCCTTTTTTCCAGTTTATGGAGTTCGAGCAACCTGTAAATGCTTTATCTTTTAAAATTTTTTGCAGAGTTTGCCCTGTTTGTCGAGGAAATGTTTGTAGATGAGGATTCTCAAACCACAATGAATGGGTACTTAAGGAAGGATTTGTGAGCGGATAAACATAGTCAAATGCAGTAAGTGTCCAACCTTAAACTGCACGAGCTTGAATTTTTTTTTTTTAGTTTAA
>NEWO01001073.1:0-20374 GCA_003013225.1 Phalaenopsis aphrodite | reverse complement strand
TATGTGTTAAAGAATTGTATGATATGTATTTAAGTTTTCCAATGAGCTCTATCTGACATGAAGTGGTATCTTTTGTGTGGGAGAAAATATTGCGTTTGGAGTTTGGATGTTGTTTTATGTTCAGACTACAATAATACGACATCATTTGTAAAGGGGCGAAACCTGTTTTAATGAATTAAAAAAATATAAAAAATTTAATTTTTTGTGCGGCTCGATTTGTTTCGTCGAAAAGAAAATGATTGTATTATAGTAATATTTTGGTACTATTATGATATTATTGTTGTATTCTAGTGATTCTCTGATGATATCCTTATGGTTTTTGGTAAAATATTAGTGATATTCTCGTGGTATTTTAGTTTTATTATGGTGATATTTTATATTATTTTGATAATATTTTGGTAGTATTTATGTTTTTCTGGTGGTATTACGATGATTTATTTTTGGTTTTCTGGATGTATTATGTTAGTATTTTGATAGTATTCTAATTGTATTATGGTGGTATTGTAGCAGTATTTTGGTGATAATTTGGTTGTATATTATTGATATTCTGATGGTTCTAGCAATATACAAGTGGTATTCTGGTGTTATTCATGTGATATTCAGAGTGTATTAATGATATTATCGTGTTATTTTGGTTGTATTATGATAATATTTTTATGATATTATTATGATGTGGTATTTTGATGATAGTTTGCTGATATTCTGGTGATATTCTAATGACAATTTGGTGATATTATCATGGAATACTCGTGGTATTCTGAATGTATTATATTTTGATAATATTTTGGTAGTATTTATGTTTTTCAGGTGGTATTACGATGATTTATTTTTGGTTTTCTGGATGTATTATGTTAGTATTTTGATAGTATTCTAATTGTATTATGGTGGTATTATAACAGTATTTTTGTTGTAATTTAACAGTATTTTGGTGATAATTTGGTAGTTATTATTGATATTCTAATGGTTCTAGCAATATACAAGTGGTATTATGGTGTTATTCAAGTGATATTCAGATAGTGTATTAATGATATTATCGTGGTATTTTGGTTGTATTATGATAATATTTTTATGATATTATTATAATGTGGTATTTTAATGATAGTTTGCTGATATTCTGGTGATATTCTAATGACAATTTGGTGATATTATCATGGTATACTCGTGGTATTCTGAATGTATTATATTTGTATACTGGAAATATTATAGTGGTATTTTGGTTGTATTATTATGACATTCTGGTGGTATTCTGATGATCTTATGATAGTATTTTGGTGGTATTTTAATGACATCTAGTATACTAGCGGAATAGAACAAGTATGCCATTATAATATCACTAGAATATCATTAAAACATTACTAGTATACTATCATTATACCACAAGAATACCACAATAAACTAATAGTATGTTATTGGTATTCTGATGATAATCTGATGGTATTATGGTTGTATATTTGTGGTATTTAAGTTGTATTATTATGATATTTTAATAGTACTATGGTATATTAGCAGAATGTCACAAGTGTATCACCATAGTATTATCAGAATGTTGCTAGTATACTGTCAAATTCAATAGAATAATATAAGAATATCACCCGAATGTCACAAGAATATCACAAAAATTTTATCATATTACAATCAAAATATCTCTAATATATAAGAAGAATAACACTAATATATCAACAGAATATCAGAATATCAAAATAATATCACCATAATTCTTTTGGAATATCACAAAAATAACGTTGTAATATCATCATAATACTATCATAATACAATTAAAATATCACAAATATTTTATAAGAATATTGTCAAAATATCACCAAAATGTCACTACAAGAATATCACAAGTTACCACAAGAATACCACTAGTATATTATTAAAATATCATAATAAATCACTAGAATATCACTATAATACCATCAAAATCTCATCTGAATCACTTATCACAATAATGCAATTGAAATACCACAATACTACGAGTGNCGTGATTAACATTTACTATGCAATAGTTTTAAATATCAACTTTTTTGGCCTTATTATCGGGGAAATGAAGTCAAATGTTATGATTTAGTAGAATTTTAGTTGAACCGCTTAAAATTTTGGTTTGAAAATTTTTTTCTTTTTTTCATTTGATTTTATATTTTCTTTTGTTATCTATATTTTTATCAATTTCTGAAAAATTCAAAAAAAAATTGTATTTTTTATTTTTTTCTGTCACACATTATTTGCTTTGTGTGTTTTGATTTCTTGTTCTATGTTTTTGCCTTAGATTGGGGTTACTTGGTAGAATGTCTATAGTTGCATGCGTAGGGCTATATTAGCCGAGTCAGAGTCTTTTGATCCCAAAATCGAAATAACCATAAAATTAATTCGAAAAATCGAAAAACTCAAAAAGAAACAATCAGAAATTACGAACCCCAGGGATACCATCTTAAGCTTCTTGGGTAGTATGCCAACCCATCAGTAGAGGATATTCACATATGTATTAATTACCTTGCCTTAGAAGCCAATTTATTTGAATTAAAACATATAATTATCCAAAAGGTTTTGAACCAACTAGTTTGGGAGATCACCCACTGCAGCCTCAAACCTTCACCTGTCTATTTTTTTAGAATTGTGTGCCACTTTTAGGTATCCCATACAATGTTGTTAGTCTAAGGCTATTCCCTTACTCGCCGAGGAATAAAATTAACATATTGCTAAACTCCTTAATACTATAGGTTTGATCGTTACTTGGAACGAATTAGCATAAAAATTTTTTGTCTACTTTCCTCCATCCCAAAATATTAAACTTAGGAATGACATCACTTTCTTCACCAGTTAGATGGAGAGTTTATTTTCTAAGCTTGAGAGAGGTTCAAAGAAATGCTTAGGAAGTACCCAACAACATCTTTCCTTAATAACTTATAATCCAAACAATTTTATAATGGGTTGTTAGGATCTTTGAGGTCAATTATAGATGTTGTATTTTGGAGGTCCTTTATGTCAAAACTATTTGAAGATGCCTAAGACTCGATTGAGGAAATGACCATGGATAATTTTCAATGGCTGCCCGAGAGTCACTCTTAAGAAGGTAGCTAGTGTGCATGAGATAAATATTTTGATCGTCCCAGCCTCACAAGTTGTTGCCCATGACTTGATTGAGGAAATGATCATGAACAATTTGCAATGGTTGCCTGAGTCACTCTTAAGAAATTAGTAAATTTGCATGAAATTGATTTTCTGATCATCGTAGCCTCATAAGTTGTCGTTTTTAGGAGACTTGATAACTTATGGATGAATTCGGTGCAAGGATCCCTACCCATTCATTAGATAACTTATAGATTAGTAGGAGATCTTAGCACCACTTCTTTGTAGAATATGAACGTCGGAGAAAAAAACAACCCATGATAGAAAAACCCCACCTAAATTTCAAAAGGAACAAAACCACCGAGGTGTACGAAATCAGCAATAGGGGAGAACTAGGAAGTTGTAACAATCAAGGCAATAGTAACTCGAGGCAAACCTACTTACCTGGATTTACCTCCAACTCTCAGTTTAGGAATAATAAATTAACTTTATAAGAATTGGTAGTGAATATGTGGAATTAAATACAGAGTCACGTGTCGGCCATAAGGAACATAAAAAACACAATAAGGGCAAATAGTTAACTTTTTGAGCCGGAGAATCCAAGTGATGTTATCAAGTACCACATATGTTAATCCAGAGAACCAAAATATGGAGCAGTGTTAAGAAATTATACTTAAAAGTGGGAACAAGATGAACGACATCCCTATGATGGAGAGTAGTCCTAACAAATTGGATTTTGAGGTTGAAAAACCAGGTGCGAATCTAGCCAAGGATTTTGGAAAACCTAACTTGACTCCTAGGAATCTACAAGAGAGACCACTACCACAATTTCTTCAAAGACTACCGAGAGAAAAATTAGATCAATAATTTTTGAGAAGTTGACTATCAACTTCTCATTTGCTGAAGCCCTAGAACAAAAAACTAGCTTTGTTAAATTCATGAAAGACATCCCATGCAAGAAACAAAAGCTTGGAGATTTGAAGTTGTATGTCACCTCCCAAAAGAGCTCTTTTAGGAGGTGACAAGTGGTATCAGAGCAGAGAACCGTCTTTCATGTGTGAACTCTCCATGGTCCAGTGGGACCCTCGGAGGAGCCGATTCGTGATGAGGGTGTCACGTGATTGGGTGGAGGAGAATGTCACGGACAAGAAGTCTCACATCGGCTAGGTGTAGGGCCGAAGAGCAGTATTTCAGTCTTGGGCACCACCCTTAAGAGCTCTTTTGGGAGGTGACATGTAGCCCTAATTGAGACGTGCAATGTGATCATTCGGAAGAATTTTTCTCAGAAACTTAAAAGACCTAGGAAACATTTCCATATCATGTGTCATAGGACAAATTTTTTAGGAAGACTCTTTGTGACTTAGGGGCTAGCATCAACCTCATGTCTCTCTATTTTCAAAAGATTAGGATTAGGAGATATCCAATTGATCACATTGACCATGTTGATGGATCTTTGAACTATCTGAGTGGGGTGATATAGGATGTGTTTGTTATTGTTAAGTTTATCTTTCCTACTAATTTTTGTCTTATACGTGGAGGAAGATAATAAAATTCATATAATACTTGACAGACCCTTGTTGGCCATAGGAATAGCTAATATTGATTTACAAAAAACCAGTTAATTATGAGATCGTTGAATCAAAAAATAATTTTTAAGATTTATAATTTGATTCAGCCCCTTACATATGCTTTGGAAGATTGCCATAGGATTGACACTAGGGGATTACAAAAAATTTTGAACAAGGGCGTAGAAAAGAATACAATTATACAGGAAGCTCCTAGATTGAAACTGAAATTTAATTGCGTAGCAAATCCTCCATGAAAACTAAAATATGGGAAAATGGATCAGGTTACTGAAAAGAAAATTTGATCTTAGAGAAACACCTTTGAAATGATTTGATTGTGCTGACTAAAGACGTTAAACAAAGCGCTACTTGGCAGACAACTCAACCGTTATCTTGCTTGATTTGGTGAAATTTGCTTTAGGATTGATTTGGTTTGACGAGTTTAGCGTGTATGCGTGTGATTGCTTTGATTTTATGGTGTGATTGCATGTTTGTTTTGCTTTATGTTGTATGTGTGTGCTTTATTTTTGTTTTGCTTTATGTTGTATGTGTGTGCTTTGTGGTCAAGTTGGGGACGTTAACTAAACCCTTGGGAGACATCTCAATGTATCTTTTATTGCTTTATGTGTTTGGGAATTTGTCTCTCTTGAGCTACCGATTATTCAATCATGATATTTTGATGTCCTGCATCTAGTGCTTCGAATTTTTCCGATGCTATTTAGTGATATTTTTGGATGTTTATGTCTATGTTTATGTGATCTATGTAGTAATTTTATTATATGATTTAGATCTGTGTTCACTTCTACTCTTGTGAGATCTATTTCATCATTGTCTGTCTTTCTGTTA
This sequence comes from Phalaenopsis aphrodite, assembly GCA_003013225.1. Taxonomy (NCBI): domain Eukaryota; kingdom Viridiplantae; phylum Streptophyta; class Magnoliopsida; order Asparagales; family Orchidaceae; genus Phalaenopsis; species Phalaenopsis aphrodite. The sequence goes on along the minus strand of NEWO01001073.1, from coordinate 14,894 downwards.
TGTGTTAGCTTCATGTTCTACCCTATTGTCTTCTTTTCCCATTCATGTTCTTATTCACATGTGTAGCGTAAAACAAATTTGTAGGGGAAGTTTTGCATGTATACTTGTCTCAAGGTGATTTACATACCTAAGTTTTAAACTCTATTCTATAGTAGTAATTCAAAATAAGATTCCTTGTAATTTGATATTGTTATGTAATAACTTTAAAAGTAATGTGAATATTTATCAAAAGATTGGATTTCAAGTTAATTCATTTAATAATGTAACACTTTACTTCAGTTACTTCTGCCCGTAGCATAAGATTCCCAGAAATTTGTAAATGGGTGATTACAAAAATAGGTAATTAATAAGAGATGTTTAAGCCTTAAATTTTGTACTCAAACAATCTAATTGAAATTTAACTTTTGAATGAATTATATGTCTGAATTCACATTAAAGGTGATTAAGAAGTAGCAATTAGGAGAGATTAGATATTTAAAATCATTAAAATACATGCCTAACTAGATATAATAATTCTTAGGGAAAAGAAAAGAGAACAAGAAAGAAAAAAGGAAAAAAGGAAAAAAGGAAAAAGAAAAGAAAAAAAGTTCTAGAAGGCTTTGATTTTAAAGGAAAGGAAAAATATGATATCTTTTTAAGAAGAAGCTTGAGGTTAAGCGTAAAAATAAAAAAGTGATATCTAATTCTTTTTCTAATTAATAAAAAATAAAATATCTTAATGAAATTCTTAGATATTATATGCAAGAAAGAAATTAAGCGATTATAAGTTGTTTGATTAATAATTAATTGACTTAAAGTTTTTTTATAATTAATGAAAATATTTTGGTTATGCTGGATTAGGTGCTTTGATATTTGTTTATGCTAAGAAAGAAGAGAATTTTAGAAAGTCTGGATTATTAGAGATTAACAAAAATCTAGATTCAATATGGTATTTGCACTTTTTTTAAAAATTATCTAACTTTATTATATAATGAGGAATTTCCCAGATGAGAGTTGCACAATCAATTACATGAGTCTAAGTTGATTTATGAGATTACTTTAGTATAAATAATATGTAAATGTGAGTGAATTGATATGAAGTAAAAATATCATATTTTTATCAAGTATATATTTTATCTCATGTTTATGAAGGTTTTATACTTGTAGAAGGTGTTCTTATTGTATTTTGTAAGATATAGGTGTGGAGTGAGCTTCGGGCAGTTAAAGGATGCAAATTAGTCATACTAGCCAGCGTAGCACCCCTGCGTTAGTGGCGCACCCTTTGCGATTGAACCGATTTGAGAGAGAATCAGACCAGCACACCCCTGATAGAGAGTGTCACACCCACACTGAATTTTCAGAAAGTTTGGTGCACCCTCGATTGTTTGCGGCGCAGCCGCGCTCAAGACTTGAGAGGCTGGTGCACCCACACCCCATCTTGCGAGAACCCGAGTTTGGAAGGTTTGAATGCAGATTTTGGATCCCTAGCTATATAAGTTGAGGCCTTAGATGTGAAGGAGGGCTCTTGGGTGATTGAATGCTGCTTCTACATGTCTTATAGGAGCCTTCTGTTTTGCCCTAGACATTCCTCAAGTTTTTTTGGGAGAGAGCTTTCAGGGTTTTTCTTTCGAGAGTTTTGGAAAGCTGAAGGGGGAGTGACTCGAGTACTTGTACGTGGGAGATTGATAGATAACGTTCACTGTAAGGAGAGGATTGCAGTGTACTTTGAGGAGAGTTTAACTTCACTTTAAGTTTTTGTGTTTGTTTACATTGTTGGGTTTTTTTTAAATTCAATGGAACCTTCGTGTTATCTTCTACCATGCATAGTAGCTAAGTTATTTTAAATGCTCCTGTGATTATGTTTGTGAATGAATTAAATCTTTTCGCCATTAGTTTTCTCTAGAATTTTTTGTATGCTTTTATTTGATTTATGATGTGTTAATTTTTTCACATAATTTATTTCTAATCTAACCAGTTAGAAAGTAAAAACTCCTTGCGATCCAAAATTTCAAACTATTGACTAGAAGAACAAATAGTTTAACACAGTCACTTAATGGAATAAACATTGTCAGTATGAGATGACAATCTAGTAGAGCACCCAAGCTAACCCTGCCAGAGGAGAGACTCGTATCAATTGGAGAAAAGGAGGACACCGGTATTTCTAACTCCATCTGAGCCGAGAATACTTCAAGCGTTTTGGTTCTGGCATAGTGCTTTTTATTACCAAAATGGAGTGCTGATATCTTTTACTGAGAAGAGTGCATTAGAGGAGATAGAGGGTAAAGGCCCAAAGAAGGAGAATGGCGACGTGTACTAACCACCCATAAACAAGGGAGATATGATTATGATTCAAAGAGTATTTCAGATTAAGCCTATGAGAGAGCAATAGTGGCTCCGCCGCAATATATTCTTACTCATTATACCGCGAAGAAAGAAATGTACAGCCTAATTATTATGAAGATAATTGTGAAAATGTGGTTTTATACAAATATTGGACAATTGAGCGGCACTACTCATAAGTATTCTCAACCATATTCCCTGATTCGGTTGAAGAATGGGAGTGAGATAAGGTTTGACAGGAGATGCCTCGTGGATTTTTTTTTATTAGAGATAAGTTCTAGCGGGATGTGTGGTGTGTTGTAGTACTTATGGATGCTTGTCACATCCCATTATGTTGTCTTTGATGGTATGATCATTGCACATAGCATGATAGCCATAAGAGTATATATTATTTCATGAGAGACGAGAAGTGTGCGCTTGCCTTGGAAGGAGTTCAGTATATATGAGGATGTGGTGACGAACTATCTTTTTATAGGCCATGAGAAGAACATCGACATAACTAGCATTTATTCTCCAAAAAGAGAAATAAGTTTGAGGAGCTAATACTTAGATAAATGGCAGTCTTTACTAAGAGGATTTCAAGGATTTTGGAAGCACGGTCTACCTCCTAAGTTGTTATTGCTTAGGGAGGTTCAGTTTATCCTCACTTAGATGGAGATAACTTTTTTAAGCTATTCTTGGAAAAATATATAAAATAAACTAAGCGGTCAGTTTCAATTTAGCTCAGCAGTGCACTCAACAGCAAATGGCCAGACAGGAGTGGTGAATTGCAGCTTTGGAAATCTCCATGGGCATTATGTAGGAATGAACATCCTACAATGAAATCCAGGTCCTTCCACAGATTAAGAAGAAGAATCCTATCCTAGCTGGGTAGAATGATGCGGGAGCTTAGTGGGAACTGTAGAACGAAATTTTCTTGATTTGCGATTGTGGGATTCCATTTCATGGAATGGGTGCTTCTTGCGACCGTATAATTGACAGATAGCCGAAATCCTTCTGATTTCAACTTTTGTTTCTTTCTCGATTTTTTTTTCCTATTTTTCTATTTCTAGTTAGATTATTTCTATTAGAAGACTATTTATTTGTGTGCATGTTTTTTCTTTTGGAGACTTTTGGCTATTGTCATTGCATTTAAAGTGTTTTATGTTCTCCTGAGTATTGTATTCTTTTTTTTTTTTTTTTGCAAGTGGTCTTTTTTTATCTTGTGCAAGGGTAGGTGGTGTAACCTCCTCGACCTTCGTATCGCGTTGATTCATCATCTGCCTATTTTTAACCAATACAACCACCCATTGATGCCTAATCTGCTGTCCAATAGTAAATGTCACCTCCCCTTTCAAACCTCCAATTTTTTCCTTTCCTTGCTATCCCATAATCACATCCCCGCTAAAACCAACAACCAATTCGTTGATAAGTGTTATGAAACTCTCTAAGTTGCCGAGACTTTTTGGTTTCAAATTTATTTAAGTTGTCCAAAATGCGTGGATAAGAGTTTATTTACAGATTTTGGTAGGCAAATTTCTTCTTTTTTGCCAGCTTACGAAATCTTTCATGCATTAGATGATCCATTTCATGACCTCCCTGACTGGAAAGTACACCAAACACTCCCACCTTTCGGCTAGCTGAAGCTGCTAGTTAAGGGTTGTCATTTACTGCCAGGAATGGCTCCAATCTATGAGCAAAATATATCATTTGAAGTTCTCAATGCCATGAGTTTTAAATCAAAATTTTAACTGTTTGGTCATCCAATATGATCCCGGGAATATTCATGGATCAAATTTTGGGTCATTAGAAAATGTTGATTATAAATTTGCTATTTTGCGCCCATGTTTCTGTGCAATCTATTATTGTAAATGGCTTGCAAATCAGAGGCCTATGGAGTTCGATGGATCTTTGAAAAATAAAGTTCTATATGGATGAATCTTGTGAAATTAGAGTGAACTGCATCATGATTTATGTCATTTGTTCTTAAGGAATGAGATCTAGAGTTTTAATGAGAAGAGATTTGAGGCATGGAATAGATTTGTAAATTTCAAGGAGGAATTTTGAAGGGAGGGGACATTGTAATAACATTTAAAATAATAATAATATTATTATTATTATTATTATTAGACAATTTGATTAATGTTATCCGCTGTCTTTTCCTGTCTTGGTTGATTCCAAGTCCCAAGTCAAGTGCAGCCTAAATAAGAAAGAAGTGGGCAGGGCGGGCTGGTCAATCCCCTGAAGTCCCAAACATGCATAAATTTTTTATCATTTCTGTTGTGCTGGAATATTTGTGATGATGGAAATGTTTTTATTGTTAAGAATTTGGAGAATGTTTGGTCCTTTTAAATAATATTTGGTAGTTGTGGATTCATTTTTAGTACTCTTAAAAATGGAATTTGTGTTGGACCATACCGATTAGTTGAAAAACTTGTAAAACCCTTTTATGAAACAACTTTTATTTATCTGACACCAAGTTATATGTAGGTGTGTAAACAAGCTAAGTTTGAGCAAGCTGAACATTTGTTTGTGTTCGACTCATTTACAATTTTTTTTTTAATTTGAAATTAGTTCTTGTTTGAAATGGCTCATGAACAGTTTTCTGTTTCGTTCGAAAAAATGTTCGTATTCATTTTTTAGCTTAAATTGGCTTGATTATATTAATTAGAAATACAAATATAGGGTGTTGGATTTGAACCTAAATCATTTTTATGCAATAAAGAACATAGTACCACAGATTCACACAAGCTATGGTGATTTAAACTTAGACATAATATATAGATAATATGTATAATCATTTTATTTCAAACTAAAATGAGTCGATTATGATCGAACAAAGGGTTGTTCGTGCTCAATTTGTTTATAATTTGAGTTTAAAAAATTTATTCATATTCGGCTTGTTTACTTACGCACGACTTGAACACGATTTGCTTAAAGAGATGAACATGAGTTATTCGCAAAAGAGTTTTTTTGTTAGCTCTACATATATGACAGATAAATCAAGTTGTGTGGTAACTTGTACTTTATCTATCTATTTATTTATATAGATAGATGGCTAGACGGATAGATAGATAAAATATACGTTGCCACTCAACTTTATTTATCTGTCCTATATTAGTTTTATATGAATAAAAGCTGTTTCATATAACCATGAAAATTTATAATTTTTTTTATCTATGAAGTTTAAAATCTGTTGTCGGCAACATTTGCCAGGCAGTGAATAACTGTATTGACTAAATACAATTGATAACAATGGGAATCATTTAAAATTACTTGTGTATATAATACATTATTTTTGAACGGTATCTTCAAATGCTGAGATATTCCATGAAATGTTGGCTATACAATAGTGAAGTGCAATATCCTACTTTTAAAAATTATAGAACATGTTATTTCATGACTATAAATCATTTGTATGAATGCATAACATGCGTGCGAACTGCTAATTTTTTCCGCTTCCTTTTTTCCAGTTTATGGAGTTCGAGCAACCTGTAAATGCTTTATCTTTTAAAATTTTTTGCAGAGTTTGCCCTGTTTGTCGAGGAAATGTTTGTAGATGAGGATTCTGAACCACAATGAATGGGTACTTATGGAAGGATTTGTGAGCGGATAAGCTTATTCAAATGCAGTAAGTGTCCAACCTTAAACTGTACGAGCTTGAAATTGTTTTTTTAGTTTAATTACTAGTCTTTCTGATGTAGTTTTGAAGCAACATTTGGCTATGTTGCATGTGTTTCTTGGTGTTATGGTTTTCATACGAACAACCGTGCATTGCCCGGACGATAAAACCTTTGGTTTTTTCTTTTTTTTTTTAAATGATTTGAAATCCTTTTGCTTGAAGGGCCTTTCTGTAGCCCTGCTTAAGCTTGTTTTAATCTCCAAAAAGGAAAATAAAACATCTGATCTGGATATTTTGATTTTTCTTTCGGAGGATGGTGTGATTTAAATGCAGAAACATTTGCATGAGCCTGCAGTAGATGAAGGGAAAGTTCTGCTTTTTTTAAGATTTATTTTGTTTTATGAGATCCAGTGCTCGTGTTTTGGTTTAATTTTATGAGATTTGAGATTTGGTTCACTTTTTTTTAATGTTTAGGTGATATTGAATCCAAAATATTAAGGGGCATTTACAAGCATACCACACAATTCATGTGATTATATATCAACACTGAAATTTCAATATTTACATACATAACGCACATATTTTCAATATCAATTTAACTTGCAAGAGTGAAATACATCTTTAAGGCATAAATTTAGAACACTGAAATGCTATAGATTTAAATATGAAAATTTATGTGTTAAAGAATTGTATGATATGTATTTAAGTTTTCCAATGAGCTCTATCTGACATGAAGTGGTATCTTTTGTGTGGGAGAAAATATTGCGTNTATGTGTTAAAGAATTGTATGATATGTATTTAAGTTTTCCAATGAGCTCTATCTGACATGAAGTGGTATCTTTTGTGTGGGAGAAAATATTGCGTCTGGAGTTTGGATGTTGTTTTATGTTCGGACTACAATAATACAACATTAGTTGTAAAAGGGTGAGATTCAGTTTAATGAATTAAAAAAATGTAAAAAATTAATTTTTGCGCGACTATTTGTTTCATCGAAAAGAAAATGATTGTATTATAGTAATATTTTGGTAGTATTATGATGATATTATTGTGATATTATTGTTGTATTCTAGTTATTTTCTGGTGATATCCTTATGTTATCTGGTAAAATATTTGTGATATTTTGGTGGTATTTTAGTTGTATTATGGTGATATTTTTATATTATTTTGATAATGTTTTGGTAGTATTTATGTTTTTCTGGTGGTATTATGATGATTTATTTATAGTATTCTGGATGTATTATGGTAGTATTTTGATATTATTTTAATTGTATTATGGTGGTATTGTAGCAGTATTTTTGTTGTAATCTAACAATATTCTGGTGATAATTTGGTAGTATATTATTGATATTCTAATGGTTCTGCCGATGTACAAGTGGTATTCTGGTGGTATTCATGTGATATTTTGATAGTGTATTAATGATATTATCGTGGTATTTTGGTTGTATCATGATAATATTTTTATGATATTATTATAATGTGGTATTTTGATGATAGTTTGCTGATATTCTATGGATATTCTAATGACAATTTGGTGATGTTATTATGATATACTCGTGGTATTTTTTATGTATTATGTTTGTATACTGGAAATATTATGGTGGTATTTTGATTGTATTATTATGACATTCTGGTGGTATTCTGATGATATTATGATAGTATTTTGGTAGCATTTGAATGACATCTAGTATACTAGCGGAATAGAACATGTCATCATAATATCACTAGAATATCATTAAAACATCACAGTTTACTATCATTATACAATCAGAATACCACAAGAAATTAATAATATGCTATTGGTATTTTGAAGATGATTTGATGGTATTATGGTTGTATATTTACGGTATTTAAGTTATATTATTGTGGTTTTTTAATAGTATTATGGTATATTAGCAGAATACCATAAGTGTATCATCATAATATTATTAGCATGTCGCTAGTATACTGTCAGATTCAATAGAATAACACAAGAATATCACCCGAATATAACAAGAATATCACAAAAATATTATCATAATATAATCAAAATATCCCTAATATATAAGAAGAATAAAACTAATGTATCAACAAAATATTACAATAATATCACCATATTTCTTTTGGAATATCACAAAAATAACGTTGTAATATCATCAAAATACTATCATAATAAAATTAAAATATCACAAATACATCGTAAGAATATTGTCAAAATATCACCAAAATGTCACAACAAGAATATCACAAGTTATCACAAGAATACCACTAGTATATTATTAGAATATCATAATAAATCACTAGAATATCACTAGAATACCACCAAAATCTCATCTGAATATCACTTGAATACCAGCATAATATCACAATAATGCAATTGAAATACCACAATACTACGAGTGTCACTAGAATATCAATAGAATGCTCTTAACATACTATTATAATATTATAAGAATATCTCCATGATATAATCAAAATACCATCAGAATATCAATAGAATGTCTTAAGAACACTAGAAAATCACTAAAATATCATCATAAGATAACCATAATATTACAAGTATACCATCATAATATCATTAAAATACCACTATTATATTCCTAAAATATTACAAGGATATCATAAGACTCACTAAAATAATACTAAAATATCATCATACTACAACTCGTTCTTTTTCAATGCATTAGGCAGTCTTTGGGCCGAATCGCGCAAAAAAAAAACTTATTATTATTTTTTTAATATACGAAACTGGATCCCACTATTTTATAAATGGCGTTGTATTATTATAGTCCTGACACAAAACATCTAGACTACGAATGTAGTATTTTCTCTTGGAGGAGGGCTTTAAAGTTTTTGGCACAACAACTCAATTTTGGCTCAATATATATTCAATAAAGTTTTTTCAAATTATTAAATAAATAAATTTGAATATTTTTTTGAAAAGGTCAAAGGTTAAAGTAATCATACTTAAGCATGGCTGAATAATATTATTTATGTGCATAAATAAATCTATTTATTGTACAACAAATAATTTGTTACATGCTCTATAATAGGTTTGATGATAGATAATATAATATATGATATTATGTGAATAAAAACACTGATTAAATAAATCTTACATTGAATTTATCTAGTTATATATTTGATAATATTTGTATTATTTCATTAAAAAGTTTGCAATTTGTTATTATCTTTTGTTGTTGGTGTAAATTAGTTGTATGTTAATTTAAAATTTGTGCAATTACTTTTCTTTGTAAATGTTTTTGTCTATTATTTTGTATGACATGTTAAGCACTTGGAAGTATTCATTTAATTAACATAATTAAATTGAGAGCAAATCAAATATAGTTTCTTAGTTATTAATCAAGTCAAACATAAGCATGTCTGAGGAAGCTTGTGTTGAGCTATTAGAGCTGATGGTGAACAATTTATACTGTCCAATGCTCTTGATGTTTCTTTATCTGCAATAAAAATAGATTGGTATTTTTGTGGTGCAAAATTTAAATCCTGTCTATTTATAGCCTTTTTTTTTTGCTTTTGGTGGGTGTTAGATATTGAACTATGATATGGGTGGGTTGTAGTTTAGTCTAATTAATTTTTCAATGCATTTGGTCGTAGATTGAAAGTCTTTAATAATTATATTTTATTTCACCAATTGTCTAAAATCAAAACTTTATATTTGGTCAAGTCAAAATGTGTTCAATTTTCATATTGGTATGTACTAATTTATAATATCATATATTCATATACTAAAATTAGATGAATTATATAATCGCTCTATTTTTACAATATGCACAAAAAGTCACCAAGTTCTTCTATGTCAAAATATGTTAATTTGACTTTGAATAATGGGTTGGCTGAGCAAGGATATATATATATATTGAAAGGAATGACCTAACTGCCAACTCATCGCTTTGGACTTTGCCAGCATCGCTGAGTAGAGCGAGCCAACAACCCATTTGAGGACCCCCTCCTTTTAGACAACAGTTGCTAGACCAGAGGGGAATACATATAAATATATATATATATATATACATACATACATACATACATACATACATACATACATACATACATACATACATACATACATACTAAAACTAAAATATAACATAACCTAAATCTAACTTGACTAAACCTAATTAATGTTAAATGAGCTCAATTACAAACCAAGCTAAACCTAAAACAAAATTAAATTTATATATTAAACTAACCTAAACCTTAAATAAAACTAAATAATAAACCAAGCTAAACAATACAACTTTAATTTTAAACTAAACAAAACCAAATCCTAAGCTGAATTATAAATCAAAATAAACTACAAAAGCAATTTCTACTGCTTGGCCTTCATTCAGGGGACGCTTCAGGCGATGAGGAAATTCAATCTCAATCTAAAATTTCCCTACGAGAGCATCCTTCTCTCTGTTCTTTGAACTCATGCAAGCCCACTGAGAACTTCCTTGCCCTCTTCGAGCTGCCAAAGCCTCAGTTCATCTGAACTCCATTTTAAGAGCTATCTTCCCTTAGAAGTTTTCTTCCATTCAGCTGATTTCAAGCTCGAAAGCTTTGGCAATTCCCCACTCCAACCTCTCGCAATGCCACCACCAAGCAGTTGGTTGTGGGAGACTCAGAGTTGGTTGAAGTCCTGTGTTGGTGTTGGTTGTTTCTGAAGGAAACCAACAGCCTAGGAAATTTTACTTGTTGGATGGCACACTTGGGTTCCTTTGATTCTTTTTGCTATAGTGATTTCTAGTCAGCTCCTTCCCGTGGATTGGATTGTTGCCTTCTTTGTGGACGGTCTGAGACGTGTGCCGGAGGAAGAGATCAGATCGGATCAACTACTGCGCGCCCTGCAACTTCAGGACTCATTGATTCTCACCAAAAAAGAAGCCACCCCATGATAATGTTTTACACAGTGAGCTTGGAACCATGTAAAGCAGATTAAATTCGATTTAATTACTACAATTAAATTTGGAAAGCTTTAAGAAAAAATAAAAATAAAACAAACATGAACTCAAGAAAATTATCTTCTTTGATTAAAAATATAATCAATCGCTTAATGATAAATTAATTAATTTTACTTAAATTAAAATATTAAATAAGTAATTAATTAGTTAATTAGTTTTAGTTATAATTAATTAAACTTTAATTAGCCCAACTAATTAACTCAATCCCTCACTCACACTAAGTTAACCGATGATAGACAGGGAAATTCAATTAGCAATAGGGTTAATTAAATTAATTGATTGGTGTTAATTAATCATTAATTAATTATCGTTTATAATAATTAACTAATCTTTAATTAATACACCTAGTCAATTTAAATCTTCGCTTTTTTGTTGGGTCAAGTGCAAAATAGTATGGTTTAACTAGGGGTTAATTAAGCCAACATAAACAACTAAGATTAATTAATTAGTTTGATTAATTAATGTTTAACACACAAATATAACATAAAGGATGTTGTTAAGCTTTGAGAGAAATTAATTAGCTAAATCATTAATTTAATAAAAGAATTTAAACAATTGGATCTTTAATCTCTCCCAAACTTTAAGGAATTGTAACAATTAAAATACAACTTTGAACATCTTAAAATTTTAACCACACACTCTATGAAACATTAAGAACTTATCAAAAAAATAAAATAAAATATTTTTAATAAATTGATTATTTCTTGAATTACTATATTAATTTAACATTTGAAATAAAAAAAAATGCATTAATCACCAAATACAAGTCAAATTGGATCTAATCATTTTTTTGGAATAGTTGGGCTTTATCTCTAATTTACTTAGAATTTTTTAGACTTTTATAATATCAAATGATTTTTTAAATGATTTAATTAAACTATCTTCCTAAGAAAATTCTTAAAAATTTAAAATAAATCCAAATAATAATAAATCCAACTGGAGTTTTTCCAACTCTAGAAAAAAAATTCTTCAAGGGACAAAATTTAAGATTAGAATCCATTTTGTGGTATCAATTGATATTCACAAAGTTAACTATTTCAATTAATTAAATTAAAAAATTCAATTATTAAAGAATTAACCATAAAAAACTATCCAAACTTATAAAAATCACCAAGTTTAATTAATGAACCAAAAGTTTTGAAATTTTAACCATAAGATTTTTAAACCAGAATAAAATTATTAAAAAATTAAAAGATTTCAGTGTTAAATGTTTTATGAATCTTAAATTTTAAAAAATTCAATTCATATTTAAATAATTCAAAAATCATTTAATTTAACTACAATTACTTTAAATTTTTACTGAGAGGTTAGGATGTCATTCCAAACTTACCTATGATTTTTTAGAATTTAGGAAGTGATTTAAATTTTAATTATTTAACCTATTTTTTCAAATAATAAATAATTGAAAAATTTTTAAAAAAAACTCTATATTTCTATGAGTAATTCTCTAATATTTTATAACTTTTATGAGTGATCTAATCAAAATATGAGATGTTTTTATGTTATTCTAGTTCTTTATATTCAATTATAACACATATACAAATTAAGCAAAGTAATACACTTAAGGTTAATTGATATGCCACAAGGTTTAGACTAGGCCATAAGAATTAGATGTATGCCTTAATGTTTCTCCTATTAATTAAAAATAAAATATCAAAACAGCTAATTACGTAATTCAAAATAAAAAGTCAGCTCACCCAAGAGTTTAAATAAACATAAACTAAATACAACACAAACTAATAAAACATAAACTTAAGACCAAAACATGAAGTAAACATGAATAAATTTCGATTATAAGTTGATCAAACATTCAAATCGGATATCAACTTAACAAACTCGAGTCAATTCAAATTTAAACCCTTAAGAAACCAAGTCCAAAAAGTATAAAATACAATAAAACTAATGAAATAAAACTAAAATCCGTTGAAATATAACTTAGTTCCTTAGGGAAATGGGCCTCACTTCTCAGGTGCAACACCTACCTTATTGAACCTAATGAGCTATGAACAATGGGAACATTTCCCTTAGGTGGGTCTTACTAATCACTTAAATTAAAATCACTCATTAGGGAAGTTAACTTAAAATTATAAATTCAAAACTCAAACATAAAAATTAGTCTACTCTTACTTCACAAGCCTCACACTATCATGACACCGACTTTAGACTTAAGTTAGGATTGTTGATTGTTCGATTATAATTGTGGTTTGGTTTCCATGCTTTGTTGTGTTGACATGTCATTTAGGCCAACTATTAAGACAACTTTTTGTGTAAACTAGATGTTAGGGTGTTGTTTCTAATATATCCTTATTTTTTCTATAGGTGATTGAATTAATTGCTAAATAAAGTTGTATAAAATTATAATTAAATTAAACTAATATTTTGTTTTGCATGAGATTGCTAATAGAAAATGGGAGTTAGTGCATGAGGGCGCTAAGCTCGCATATGTGTAATTTATACTTGCTTGTGCTTATGGTGTATCTTCATAATAACCTTTTTTTTGTTGGATTTTACTTAATTTTTTTTCTTTTAAAATGCAGTTCATAGAATGACCAAGGTTGAACTAAGTGATGCCTTGTGAGGCTCGAAGGACCCAAACCACAGAGGCTAGAAGAACGTGCGACCCATTCATAATTTTAGAATTATTGTAAACCCCTTAAGTAAAATGAAGCTAAACTCTTAAACATCGAGGTGCCTTCAGTCGTAATACTTAGAATTTTTTAAGAAACTTCAAAATTAATTGTGCTCGTGTGGGGGCCTCCTTTGATGGGTGACTTCTTGGAATGTTACACTAATGAGACAAACTTGAGGGGCCATTAGACCAAAGTAGATAATATCTCGATGTGTTAGAGTTCTGGTTATTACAAATGAAATCAAAACATTACACCACCTTGAAGATGGAACTAAGTGTCATATAAAATAAAGTGTTATGCCATATAAGCCATCTTTTGGGCTTTAGATAGAGAAAAATGACACATAGTGGGATTTATCTCTTGAATCTATAGAAGCCACCTCAAAAATTTTATCTTTTTGGTGTCAATCACTTAAGAGAAAGATTATAAAAACCTTAAATAAACAAAGCTAAAAAAAGTTAAACAATGAGGTGCCTTTTAGTTTAACAGTTGGAATCCATCAAAAACTTCAAATTTAAGAGTGTTGGGAGCACTCCTGAGATGGATGACCTCCTCTGAAACTACACAATTAGGATAAAATTGTAAGGCTGGTAGTCCAAAGCGTATCATATCATGATGGGTAAGAGTTCATACCATTATAATTACTCCATCTTGTATATGGGTAGAAGCTTGGCTGCTTCTTTTCTTTTGTTTCAAGTTGTATATAAATACTTGGTTGCACCAACCTATTCTTTATATATGTGATGTGTTTTGTTTATGGTTTTTTTATAGTGTTTTTACTTGATTGCGTATTAAGAATTACATGTTTTTATAGGTTTTTTTGTATGATTTGTTTGCCTAGAACTTAAAATGTTTATTCATTAGACCCTTGGCATTAAAAAAGATTTCTATCAAATTTAACAACCTTAATTAAGTTTTTTAAAAAATTAACTCAACCAAAAATTAAAATAAAATCACACTCATGTGATAAATAAATGAACTAAAATAAATTAAAAGTAATATGGGGTATCAAAATAAAGTCATAAATATATTTTTCTTTCATTATCTTTGGCCTTTTTCATATTGCATGGAAAGAAGAAAACTGACCAATGAAGATCACCACCCTTATAAGAAAAGTTTAATTTTTTATTTGATTAGCATAAAATCTACTTTCAACACATGTATACATAGTTTGCATACCCAACTAGCCTCAAGAACAAAAATCAAATCCTTAATCATTATGCCTAGAAAAAATAAAAATAATAAAATTGAAAAATGTAAATGTGCATTAATCAGATGCATCTTTATCTGGTTCGCTTGATCTTCGAGATCGAGTCATAAATACCAATGCAATATTCTAAAATTATAATAACCTCTTGACCAAAGTAAAATATGTTGAGATTTTCGTACCTCTTTTATATT
>NEWO01001072.1:155038-170447 GCA_003013225.1 Phalaenopsis aphrodite | reverse complement strand
TCGTAAAAAGCCACCATTCAAACTCCAGAAATTGTCATCTCGCCGGTCTCGCTGTCCGCGTGGTCGAGGACGCCGTCGGTGAGCCTTCTGTAATTAATTGCCTGGAATCTCAGGAAAAACCCACCGTCGGTGGTGTCAAGGGCATCATCGGCGCCCAAGGCAAAAATTGCACAGTTTCGCTCTGGTCCGAATGTGTTTCAATTTTTCTCTATGGATCCAATTTTCATGATGATTCAAGGGTAAATAAGAGTAGTGGAGCTCAATACTACCACAAACTAAAGATAATTTCATATAAAAACTACTATAATCGCAATGAAAGTAAAGATAACTATGGGTTGCCTCCCATAAAGCGCTTGGTTTAACATCGTCAACCCGACCTATTCAGGTGTTATTCAGGTTGACTGATCATTAAAACCTCTTTAAAATTTGGTCTTTTACCCTCAAAATACGATTTTAATCTATGTCCATTTACTTTAAATCTATTTTTAGTCTTCTGATCTTCAATCTCAATAGCTCCGTAAGTATAAACTTGAGTCACAGTAAAGGGTTCTAATCAACGAGATTTCAATTTCCTAGGAAATAACTTCAGCCTAGTGTTGTAAAGTAAAACTTCTTATCCTGGTTCAAAGTTTATCTGGTTAATCTTCTGATCATGTCATAACTTTAGTTTTTCCTTATAAATTATTTTCTTTATCATAAGATTCATTTCTTAATTCTTCTAATTCATTTAATTGTAACAATCTCTTCTTACCAGCATCTTTAAAATTTTAATTGAATTCTTTAATCACCCAATATGTATTATGCTCCAATTCTACTGGTAAGTGACAAGTCTTTCCAATAATCAGTCTGTAAGGAGTCATTCCAATAAGAATTTTATAAGTAGTCTTGTAAGCTCATAATGTGGTATCCAGTCTAGTGGACCAATCTACTCTATTAGGGTTTACAGTCTTCTCAAGCATTTGTTTAATCTCTATATTAGAAACTTCAGCTAACCCACTGGTTTGTGGATGATACGAAGTAGAGATTCTATGAATAATATTAAATTTTTCTGCCAATCTTTGAATGTATTTATTCCTATAATGGGATCCTCCATCAGTGATAATCATTCTAGGCACTCCGTATCTAGTAAAAATATTTTTCTTTAAAAATCATGAAACACTTTTAGCATCACAATGATGTAAAATTTGTGCTTCAATCCACTTTAAAACGTAGTCTACTGCAATTAATATATATAAGTTTCCAAATGAAGGAATAAATGGTCCCATGAAATCTAATCCTCAAATATCAAAGATCTTAACTTCTAACATGAAATTCAGAGGAATTTCATTTCATCTAGATATATTGCCTACTTGTTGACATCGATCACAAGTTTTTATGTATCTATAAACATCTTTAAAGATAGTATGTCAATAAAATCCAGCTTGTAAAATTTTATAAGCAGTTTTATCAATCCCAAAATGTCCTCCAAATTCAGAATCATGACATTTCTGAATGATTAGCTCAGTTTTTTCATAAGGTACACATCTTCTCATAATAAGATCCTTACATTGTTTATATAAATAAGGCTCATGTTAAAAATATACTTTTGCATCATGAATGAATTTTCTTTGTTGTTGCAGTGTCAGCATAGGTGGCAAAATATCACTTACAATATAGTTAACAATATCGGCATACCATGGTATTTTCCACTCATTAATATTATAAAGTTGTTCATTAGGGAAATTGTCTGTAATTTCATTGTCGGTGTCAGATAATTCATGATTTTCTAGTCTTGAGAAATGATCAGCAATTTGATTATCAGTTCCCTTTCTATCAATAACCACAAGATCAAATTCTTGTATCAAAAGTATCCATCTAATTAACCTTAGTTTGGCATCCTTCTTTTGCATCAGATATTTAATGGCATAGTGATCAGTGTGCACAACACATTTAGCTCCAATTAAATAAGATCTAAATTTGTCTAAAGCATACACAATGGCCAGTAACTCTTTTTAGTAATAGTATAATTAATTTGTGCATCATTAAGAGTTTGACTAGCTTAGTATATAACTTTAAAAATCTTTTCATACCTTTGTCCAAGGATAGCTCCAATAGCATAATCACTAGCATCACACATCAGTTCAAATGGTTTCTCCCAATTAGGTGAAACTATAATAGGGGCTGTGATTAATTTTTCCTTTAATAACTCAAAGGCATTTAAACAGCTTTCAGTATATTCAAATTTCTTGTCCTTTTCTAAAAGTTGGCATAGAGGTTTAGTAATTTTTGAAAAATCTTTAATAAAACGCCTGTAAAAACTAACACGTCCAAGAAAACTCCTGACCTCTATTATATTAGTAGGAGTTGTTATTTTAGATATAACTTGAATTTTTATAGGGTCTGCTTTCATATCATCTTCCGAGATTTTATGCCCTAACACAATTCCTCCTGCAACCATAAATTCACATTTCTCTAAATTCAGAACCAAATTAGTTCTTTCGCATAACTCCAAAATTTTTTCAAGGTAATTTAAGCATGTTTCAAATGATGTTCTAAATACAGAGAAATCATCCAGAAATACTTCCAATCCATCATCAATTAACTTAATAAATATAGACATCATACATCTCTGGAATGTTGCAGGTGCATTACATAATCCAAAAGGCATTCTTCGAAAAGCAAAAGTTCCAGAAAGACTAGTAAATGTTGTCTTTTCTTGATCCTTAGGAGCAATAGGAATTTGATGCTAACCGGTATATCCATATAAAAAATAAAAATATTTGTGCCCAGTAAGTCTATCTACTATTTGATCTAAAAAAGGAAAAGGGAAGTGATCTTTCCTGGCGGCAGTGTTTAATTTCCTATAATCAATGCAAATACGCCACCCAATAACTTGTCTGATAGGTATTAATTCATTATTTTCTTTTGTTTAAACAGTCACTCCTTCTTTCTTAGGAACACAATGAATTGGACTTACCCACGCACTATCTGAAATAGGATATATAATTCCAGTGTCTAACCATTTCAAAATTTTCTTATTAATTATTTCTTTCATCATTGGATTTAATCTCCTTTGTGGATCAACTCTCGGCATATATTGTTCATCTAGTATAATTCTGTGCATACAGATCGAATGATTGATTCCCTTAAAATCATCTAAGGTCTAACCAAAAGCTTTCTTATATCTTTTCAATGTATCTAATAGTCTTTGCTCTTACAGATCATTTAATTCTGAAGATATAATAACAGGTAATGTAGATGAGTCTCCCAGAAACACATACTTCAAATGGATCGGCAATATTTTCAAATCAAGTTCAGGTTGTTTTATAATTGACTGAAATAGATTCTTATCAGCATTTTCTGTAATATCCAGCATCTCAAATATTTCTTGAACATTATCTAATTCTTTATTTTCTAATTCATCCAAAATAACTTCATCACTATCTTTTAATTGTTCTTTCTCTTCAAAATGTTCTTTAAAATGTTCATTCAATAGATGTCCACTAATTTCCATGTGAAAACATTCATTATCTCTTTCAACAGTAGGGTATTTCATAGATTTTGTAATGTTAAAAGTCACTTCTTGATTGTTAGCTCTCATAGTTAATTCTCCTTTTTGAACATCTATCATAGCTTTTCGAGTAGCTAAAAATGGTCTCCCTAAAATGATAGGTATTTTATTATCTTCCTCCATATCTAAAACAATGAAATCCATAGGAAATATAAATTTATCAACTTTTACTAATACATCTTCTATAACTCCCTTAGGATATGTAAATGAATGATCCTCTAACTGAAAAGTTACAGAAGTAGGTGAGACTTCCCCTAATCCTAATCTTTTGAAAATTGATAGAGGCATAAGATTAATGCTGGCTCACAAATCATTTAAAGCTCTTCCAAAAAAAATTTCACCGATAGCATACGGTATAGTGAAACTTCCAGGATATTTTAATTTTTCAAGAAGCTTTTTCTAAATAATTGCACTACACTCTTCGCTAAGTGCAACAGTTTTGTTATCTGTTAACTTCCTTTTCTTGTTCAAAATATCTTTCATAAATTTCACATAATTGGGCATTTTCTCTAAAGCTTCTACGAATGGGAATATTTACCGTTAACTTCTTGAGAATTTCTAAAAATTTGGAAAATTATTTATTTTGTTTGTGTTGCTTCAATCTTTGAGGAAACTGTAGTGGGGGTTTCTCCACAGTAATTTTCATTGGTGTAAGTGGATATTCTAAATTTGAGTACTCATGATCCTTTTCTTTTTTGATATCCACTTTCTCTTTTTCAGTTTCTGTTTCTTTTTGCACTCTTGTCTCCAATTCTTTTCCACTTCGTAATTGTATCGCTTTTATTTGTTCTTTTCCTTGATCTTTAGGATTTGGTTCAACAGTACTAGGAAAAGTTCCCAATGTTTGGTTACTAAGAGCAGTAGCAATATGCCCTAATTAATTTTCAATATTTTTTATAGCAGTTCCTTGATTTTGTAATTGATTTCCTTAAATTTGTAATTGATTTCCTTGATTTTTCAATTGTTGACCCATGTTTAATATCAGCTCTTCCATAGACAACTTATTTTCCTTAATTTGAGTGTTACTGTTAAATCCTGGAGGATACAAAGGTCTATAGTTAACATTTCCTTGGTTAGATGAGTTTCCTAATGGGTTCAATGGGTTGTTTTCCCATTATTGATTTGTAGAAAAATTGTTATTCCAATTAAAATTTGTATTATTCTTCCAACCTGGGTTATAATAGTTCGAATAAGGGTTGTTGGGTCTATTAATAGCATTTAAAGTCTCATATGAAGGTTGAACATCCACAAATTACCAAGATGAATTCTCTTCCAACATAGGAGGTGTTGGAGAATAATTCATCCCATAATGATCTGATTTCTTTGATATTGTAGCAATCTGCAAAGCTAACATAGATATTGCATCAGAATCATGGATACTAGCTACTCTTTTTGGATTTATTCTTTCAGATGACCATTGAAAATTGTTGGTAGTCATCTCTTCTATTAATGAATAAGCCTCATCAAAAGGTTTTGATATTCTATAATCGATCTAAGTGATCCCACTAATCCATCATAAAAAGTTTAAATTATCAACCAATCTGGTAATGAATGATGAGGGCATTTCCTAAGAAGATCTTTAAATCTCTCTCAAGCTTCGTATATTGTCTCTCGATCAATTTGACAGAATGATGTTATGTCATTTCCAAGTTTAGCAGTTTTGGATGGAGGGAAATATTTGGATAGAAATTTCTGTGAAAGTTCTCCCCAAGTTCTAATAGATCCTGGTACTAACAAATTTAACCACATCTTAGCCTTATCCCTCAGTGAAAAAGGAAAAAGTGTAAGTCTAACAGCATCATTTGAAACTCTATCATATTTAAAAGTAGCACACAGTTCTAAAAAATTAGTGAGGTGTAAATTAGGATCTTCATTTGGTGTACCTCCAAATTGATTATTTTGTACAATTTGGATAATAACAGGTTTAAGCTCAAATGAATTAGCAACTACATCAAGATTTTGGATAGATAATTGAATTTCACCATGTTGGCCAAGATTGGTGGCCAACATGGTGTTCATTCTCTAATCTATGATTGTTCATGTTGTTTTCCATTGTATCAGAATTTCTAGGTTCTCTTCTCAATCTTCTAATTTTTCTAACAGTGCGTTCTAATTCTGAATTGTAGGGTATAATATTTTTAGGTCCAAATTTACACATATAATTTGAAATATGTACATAGTAAAAAAATTAACTAAAAAAGAAAATAAGTTGCAATTCAAGTAAAAATTTTCTAATAATCCTAATTTGTCTGTTACTCTAATTGTGATTCTTTTTACTCCCGGGCAACGGTGCCAAAAACTTGACAGCGACTTTATATATGCTTAAAAATATAAGTATTTAATACTGCCGCTAAAAGATTTAATTCCTCAGCAACTGCACCAAAACTTAATAACAGTTATAAATTCGATAAAGGTGGATGTATAAAATTTCAATAATTGTAAAGTCACACTTATCAATGCAAGTATACGTATTGCTCAAGTAATATAGGGCTCTAATAGAGTCCTAGATATCGATCCCACAGGGAGTAATATTAAAACTCTGAACTAAGATTTTAAAAAAGCAATACTCAATTGCAACAATGAAATTCAATTTGCTTATCTGTCATTAATAGGAAATTAAAATAAGTATGCAATTTTAATAACTCTTAAATAACTAATTATACTAATGAAGTTTTTAATGTGATATTCAATATATAAGAAAGCATCCTTTTCCTTGTCAAGAAAATATAGTGAATGGATAAAGAGAATCAGTTCAAATTGTATTGTGCTAAATAGGAGCATACCTATGACAGCGACTTTTTATATGCAAGAATTTATGAACACAGATTTATATATTTATAATGATTTTGTAAAGTCACAATTTCAAACACAAGTATACGTATCGCTCAAGTAATACAGAGCTCTAGTGGAGTCTCGTTTATCAATCCCACAGGGAAGCGAGGTAAGAGGTCTTTAGTCAAATTCTAATCTACTACTATTAGTCCTTAATTTGGAATGTAGATTAAAATGATGTTTTATCTAGCAACTACTCCTAAATACAAGTGTTAACTGTAGAGATAGTAACTATAACTAAATGCAAATATTAATTCTAAAGATAACCCTTTTTGGATGAATTGGTTTGGAGAATTTTGAGATATTACAAACTACTATTTTTATGTAATAAATTGGATAATGTAAAGGAATGAGATGCATTAAATATTGTATGTGCCAAATAAGAGCAATCCTATTCTTTACCCTTTGGTCGAGGCATAAAGAACATTGACTAATCCTATGCTTGTTTACTGAATCCGTGGCTAGGCTGGGAGGATATCGGCTCTCACTTTGGAGCTCCCACGTTCCCCTCTCCTGAGGGCTAACATCTCCACTTCAGTACTCAAACAATAGGACTGAATTGGGGATTTTAGTCTGTCACCCTAAAATCTCCAATTCTACGCCCATCAAAGTATATTTTCCTATTTATTTGCATTCAACTCCCATGAACTTAACCATCCATGGAATCTGAATGTGGTTCTACTTTGTTAATAATTACACAGCCCTCTCAGGTTTTAATGCAATTACAACAAACTTTAACTCTACAATAGGCCTTTATTGTAATGTAAATAAAGTGCAAGTAAAAATCATCACATTAATATTAAATCCGCTTCTAACGTGCATCACAAAATCCTAAACATGAATTCTACTCATTACAAAAGAAAAGTAAAATGAAAACAATGGCATAATCTTTTCATGCCATTATTTCCAAATAAGAAGAGAGAGTAAGAGAAGCCCATCACAAAGCACAAAGAAAACACAACAAAAACTTCATTTAACCAGAGCAAATCCACTAGTTAAGTGTTTACAAAACCATAAGATAATGAAGAACACAATAATTAGCTTTTTTTCCCTTGAAAGAAAGAAGAAAATCTCTCCCACAAAGTCTCCATCTGATCCATGCAATGCTAGAACATCTCCTTACAAATTCTCTCAAAATCCCCTCTCCAATCTCTCCAAATGGGTAGAAATCTACATTTCTACTCCTATTCTAAGAAACCTAAACTTTCTCCACACTTTTCCTAATATTCATCTCATATAAATCCCTTTTTTTCTAACCTAAATTCGTTCTTTTAAAGTGTAGGGATGAAGTATGAAGAGTTGCCACAAGCACCCTTCCAAAAACCGTCCAAATACATTGAATGTCAGCCCATAACCGCCAAAAGTCGGTCCATAGTCGTCCCGGGCGCTGTCGGCGGGCTCGAGGGCGCTGTCGGCGAGCTTTTCTATCATTTTTTGGTCTTCTCGGGTAAATCTCACCGTCGGCGCAGTTTTGGCGCCGTCGGCGGGCAGACTGTGCATCTCCACCGTTTCGCTCTGTTTGGCTCCGTTTTAGCTCTGGTTTGCCCCATTTCATTTGTGTTGTGTTCCTAACAGATAGCCCTACAAAATAAGCATGAAAACAAACTTCCTTTAAAGTGTAATCTCATTCAAAAATATGCAAGAAGTGTAAAAGAGATTAAGCATCCAAAGACTTATCGAAAGGTGACAGGGCAAAATATCATTTCTTGCTTGTTTTTACTCCAAATTGCATATTTTTTGCATCTTTTTTCTCCAATGACCATAATTCATCATACATGTAACAAAACATCAAAAATACCCTTCTTTAAAGTGCAATATCATCAAAGTCAGTATAAAATAGGTATGAAAATCTCAACATATTTTCCTTTGGTCAACCTATTCTTTACCCTTTGGTCCAGGCATAAAGAATATTGACTAATCCTATGCTTGTTTACTTAATTTGAGGCTAGGCTGGGAGGATGCCGACTCTCACTTTGAGGCTCCTACATTCCCCTTGCCTGAGGGCTAACATCTACACTTCAGCCCAAACGAAAAGACCAAATTGGGGATTTTAGTCTGTCACTCTAAAATCTCCAATTCTACACTCAATAATTTTCTTTCCCTATTTATTTGCATCCAATTTCCAAGGGCTTTGACCTCCTTGAATCTTGGATGTAATCTTCACTTTATTTGTAAAACTCAAAATATTTTAACAAATCAATTAGCTAGATTAAAAGTAAATTAAGATCGACGCGAAAAGATCATCACAATTTCTTTAATATTTTCATGGCTCTACCAATTCAAATCACCAATTCACAAATCTCAAGACAAGGAGAAAGACAGAGAAAACAACTCAGATCTTATGGGGAAAACACAACAAAACTTGGAATTCATATATAAAATCAAAGCCATACAAACTACAACAATAAATAAACTTATCTCTAATTTCTCCCCAAGAAAACTCCTTGAAGTTCCTCTGAATCTCTTCCTTTCTTTACAGCACACAGATTCCTCTACGAAGCGGCAAGGAGGAAGAAATCTCTCACTTTCCCTCCACTCCTACAATCTCGAAGAATTCCTCACTATTTAGACTCTCTACACACTACCAGAACTCTTGGACGCTATTCTAACCTTCCAACTCCTCGAACTCCTCTTCCATTTTCGGCCAAAATCTTCTTTTAAAGTTGTGGATGAGTTTTCCCAAGAGTTGCCTAAGCACCCCTCCAAAATTTGTCCTCATCCAATGCTTTGTTGGACATAACCGCCGATATCGCCGTTGGCGGCCTCGAGGGCGCCGTCGGTAGGCCTTCTAAGTGAATTAATTATGGAGTCTCGGGAAAAATCCATCGTCGGTGCCGTTGGGCTCGCCGTCGGCGCCCTAGTTCAAATCTTCCAATTTTGGTCCTTTCACTCCAAATTCCTTCCTTTTTGCATCTTTCTACTCCAATGACCCTAATTCGTCATTCCTACAACAAAACATCAAAAATACCTTCCTTTAAAGTGCAATATCATAAAAAAATGATATAAAATAGGTATGAAAATCTCAACATATTTTCCTTCGGTCAATGGCGTGGACACGATTAATTGGAGTTTGGTCCACTGTGGAAGTGTGGAGAAAATTTTCCGGGTTTGAACTAAAATTTTGAGCTCAAAATTGAGCTCTCACAGTGGGAACTAGAGGAGAAAAATGTGGGCTTGAGTTGAGGAGGTCTTGGAGAGTCTCTGGGAGCACTTTAGCAGAGTTTTCCCAAGAAAATTGGTTATCTCTCTAGTTTGGCCATGGAGGAGGTGAGTTTAAATAGAGGATCTTGGGGTGGAGCTCAGGACCAATTAATGAGTACAATAAGTTGCTTATGTGGAAGGCATAAGAGCTCCAAAGAGAAAGTGGAGTTGGACAGCTTGGATAGGTTCAATTGGGTTTGAATTTGGTGAGGTGGCTCTCAATTTTGGGGTTTTATGATGAATAGGGTGGCTGGCCAAAGCAGAAGAGGTGGTCATGTGGTCAGGTGAGCTAGTGGGAGGGTTAATTATGATTAACCTTTAATGGTTTGGCATGATGGTGGAGATATTTTGGTTTAGACCCAAAAATGGGATGAAATCTCTTAATTTAGGGAACCATTGCTCAATAGCTTCACTTATATGGTTCAAGAGGGTTTGGCTTGGTCCAAATGGTGCACCTAGTGGCTGTGGTGGTCTTTGGTTGGCCGATTTGGCTTGGATAAGCTAAATTTGGTGAAATGGTCTATTTGGGTCAAGTTGTCTTGAAGTTGGGCTTAAATTGGGATAGTCATGCTATTGAGCTCAATTTATTGATCAATTTGATTTATATGATTTTTAAAGAGAGTTTAGAGAGGAATTGGAGTGGTTTTGAGTTACTTTGGAAGTTCAATTTGAAGAAATTTGGTCTTTTAGTCAATTTGGGGGTGTTGGGTTGGACTTGGATTTAGGCTAGGCTAGGGTTGGGCTAGGTCCAAATTGATGGCTCAAAATGGTCTAGGGGAATGTCATAAAGAGTTATAAACATCAATTGGGTGCCAATTTTAGGGTTAGGGCATTCAATTTGGTTGAATTTGGACATGTGGCTAAATTGGGCAAAATTTGGGGATTTTGAATTTCGGTTGAAATTGAGTGGGATTGAGGCTTGAGCAAGACCAATTGAGGACTCAATTTGATTATTAGGAATGTTAGGAATATTATGGGATCTAAATTGAGGCAATTAAGTGGGCTATAGGGTTCAATTTGGTGAGATTGGGTCATATGGTCAAAATTGGGGGTTTGGGTTTGGATCAAGATTGAGCTCAAATCATGGGTCAATTAAGCTTTTATTTGATTTTAAATGATCATATACATGATTAATTTAAGTTTAGAACTAAAATTGTGGAAACTTGAGATGAAATTGAGGGACATTTGGGGTGAATTTGGAAAAATTGGGCCTTTAGGGGCAATTTGGAGGTTTTGGTCAAATTGGTCAAATTGGTCAAAATGGTCAATTTGGGTTTAATTGAAGGGTCCAAATTGGTTTTGGAGACATTTTAAATAATTTTGAGGGCTTTGGGAAAGTTTGGGCCACCAAGGGTATTTATGTAATTTTGACAAATCTGGGGGTATTTTGGTAATTTTGAAAATTTTGGAAGGTTTTGGGCAGTTTAGGTAATTTCAAATGATTTGAGATGATTTTTTAGCAAACTTGGGTATTTTGGGTAATTTGGGAATTTTGGTCAAATTTGGGGTTTGGGGTGTTTTGATAAATTGAGTATATTTGGGGGCAAAATGCTAAGTTTGGTATTTTGGTGAAAATGATGTGCCAACCACCTTATTTGAGCCATAGACCAATGGAACCTCCATTTTAGTCCTCTATGTACTGGTCTTGGCTAGACCCTAGCCTAGGGCTAGTGGTTCTAGGCCCTAGTGGGTCTAGGGGACCATCTACATGAGTCTCCCAAAAGATCAAGGGATTAAAGTCAACAAGTTTGGGTTTAGGGTTGTGAGTGGGATTCGTGTGCAAGTAAGTGAACCAGCTCTAGGCCACCACCAAAGGCCAAGTAATCTTATGTGGATCCACCTTGAACTTCCCCATATTGACCCCACCTACTAAGTGCTAAAGGTTAAGACCAATGTGTGGAATTTTAAGTTGAGCAACGAAGCGTTTAGAATTTTTTATGGTGAGGGTTCCTTTTCTAGTCATCTAGGAATATTCAACAAGAAAGCCCTATGGATAGACCCTAGGCTACTAAGGAGGAAACTATACCTCTACCAAAAGTGAGGTTAACAACCTTACATGTTATGGGTCTATATTTAATGACCTTATTTTAAACTAAAAAACTATATAAGTATTTTTCTACTTATGATATATGCAACAATTTTAAAATTATGCAAATCGTAAGCTAGGCTATATATTTAAGACCAATTTCTTAAGAAATTCATCTTGTGTGTCACCCTTTAGATCCCTTAGATATTTAGGATGGGCTAGTGTGGTCACCCGTTGATCCACATAAAATTATCTATTTTCAGTGTGTGTTTCATGATCATGTTATGTAAATATTATATAATATTGCATTTTAAAGCAAGTTATTTTGTATATTGTTTGTTTTCAGGTACAGTAAATGGGTTTTTGGAGAAAATGAAGCAAAAATGGTGAAATTTGAATCCAAATCAAGAAGGGAAGAAAATTCTGATCTAGCACTTTTTTATATGTCTTTCTATACTTAATATACTTCATATTTATCCCATATTTTTGAATGAAATTACACTTTAAAGAAATGTTGTTTTCATGTCTCTCTTGAAGGTATAACATTAGGAGCGAACTGGAGCTGAAACGGGGCAAAACAGATCCAAAAAGAAGCAAAACAGATGTTCTGCCCACAGGGTGACACAATAGCACCCAAACTGGTGCCATAGAACTAGTAACAACTAGAAATAGATAAAAATGGCATCGATTATGGTGCTATAGCCCCCGAGACGGTCTTTGGATGAGTTTTGATCTGGGTCATTGTGGGATGTTCTGGAAGCTTTTGGACAACTGACATGCTCAATAGAGTGATTCAATGAATATAGAAACATTTGAATGAAGAGATGTGTATCTTCGAGTGAAAGGGTGTGTCTTTGGATGAAAAGATGTGTCTCTTAAAGAAAGGACTTTTTGTGTCTCTTTATAAAGAGGGGCTTGGTGCCTCTCATGACAAGTTTTAGGGAGAGTTCTTAGTAAGATTTCAAAGAGAGTTGATGTGAGTATGATGATGTAGATTTTCACTTTATCTGGAGAGATTAATGAGAAATTTTGAGAGATATGTGTAAATAATGTACGGGAGGCGCATGTATCGATAGGAGACTTTGATGGAGAGATTTTTCATCTTTCTTTCAGAGGAAAAAAGCTAAGCATTGGGTTATTCATTATCTTGTAATTGTTATAAACACTTTCTAGTGAATTTTCTTCTATTTAAATAAAGTTTTCTGTGGTGTTTTATCCATACTTCATAAGTAGTTTTCCTTACTCATTTCTTTCAATATGAAGTAATGGCATGTGAAGGAAACTTTAGTTTATGATAGAATTAGTTTTATTTTCATGTGATGAGTAATATCTCCTCTACTTCATTGACATAATATAAGTGAAAATAAGTTATGTTAAAATTTGTTGTAAGTGAAACTAAGACTCGGAAGAGCGGTGATCTCACAACTAGAGTGCACTCACATTGTCTAGTTGGCTATTGCGAAATAGTTTCGGTGACATATATTTCATGATCTATTTATATTAGTTGCTTCTAAGTGACTTATAGTTGTATAAAACTAATGGAATACTAAACATACATATACACTCGGAAGAAGATAGGTAGACCTATGTTCCTTATTGGCACATAATTAGTACTTAATTATATTAATCCTTTTACTGCTTATGCAAATATTTTCATTTTACTTTTATTTTCCAATGAATTAGATTCATGATTTGGAATTTAAATGTGCTTAGATATTCTCTTATTTAATCATTGTGATGGTATTTTCACCGGCTCTTAATTAACTTTACAAACTGATCACTTGTATTGTTAAAATCTGTTGTGAAACATAATGATCTGGGAGGGCTATGATTTCACCAACTAGTGAGTACCACATTTCATCTTAGGTAGAGCAGTTGGAATCACCTGAGGGGAGTGAAAGTAGATAGGGAGATAAGTTTTGATGGGTGTGAAATTGATGTTTTTACGGTGACATACTAGCTTTTTTATCAATTTGGTCTAGAGTTTGGATCATAAGGGTCCTTATTAGGTCATATAGAGAGGACACAGTGGGTAATCTGGAAGTGAGAAACCATAATCTACTCAGCACTACTACACAAGATGGTGAAAAACTCTGTGTTAGTTAATGTTCTTTGCTTACCCAAGGAGGGGGGTAAGGAATAGGTATGCTCATATTTGTCACTGACAACATTATATTCTAAGCATTTCATTCCTACACATTATTTTGTCCATTGCACAAGAAAGGTAGACTTTAACATCTCAAAATTCTCCAAAATAATTTATCCAGATAAGTTACCTTTAGATTTAAGATTTTCATTCAAGAATAGTTATTAGAAAAACCAATTTAATCGACATTCCGAACTAAGGCCTGATAGTAGTAGACTATAATTAGCCTAAGAGATTTCTTACCTCACTTCTCTGTGGGAACGATACTAGGGGTCTTAAAAGAAAACCCTATATTACTTGAAACGATACATATACTTGCATAGAACCTCTAGTGTGTGAAATATAAATCAAATTATAAATTTTATAAAATATTATTTTTCAAACTAGCCGCTTAAATATAAATTGGGTCAAGCTTTTGGCCATTTTACGGAGCATAAAAATCTACGTAATTGGGGGGTCGGGTCAAGTTTTTGCGTCATTGCTAGGGAGGCCTCGATAAGAACTTTTTGGAGAATTTTAGTTGAACCTATAAGACTTAGATTTGGATATTATAATAATATTAAATAGTGTGTTTAATTATTGTGTTTTTATTTAAATAAAATACCAAAAATATTTTTGATATCCGTCATATTAGTTAAGTCTTTAAATTTGTATGTGTAGTTCAGGAGCTACAGGCCTTGAATTTTATGACTCAGACTTGGAGAAAGCTTTTAAGAAGACTATGAATCAGAAAAGACTCCACGAATTTAATGTAAAAATAGCATATCAACAAAATAATTAATATTTAGATTTGGATTATAATGCTTGTTAAGAACCCCCAATTATTGAGGAAAATTCATTTGGGCAATGGATTGAAACTAGTCATGAGATACGTAATCCTTATTCCAATTATTACAAACCAGGTTTGGAAAATCATTTGCATTTAAATTGGAATAATAATTTTGGAGGAGAAGACTAATTTTGGGAAGATAATTAATTTAATCAGACATGTAATTAGAATAATCAGGACAATTTTAACGATGAACTTTCTTTTCCTTATAGATTTAACTCCAACCCACATGATGAGGAGAAGGAAATACTGTTCAAAGAGGTTGTAATTCAAATGGCGAGTCAATTGGAAAATCAGGTCGCAATAAGGAATATAGAAAACCAACTGGGGCAGATTATTAATTCAATTTATAGTTATCCTCAAGAGATTTTACTTAGTGACCCAGAGATAAACCTTAAGGAGAAAAAAAGTGGGCAAGATAAAGCTACCCAATTAAGAGGTGGAAGAGAATTGGAGAATATGGTTCAAATAAATGTTGAGTTGAGAAAAGAGGAAAAATTAATTAAAAAACCAATGGAAGAAATTTCTAAGGAATTTGAATAACCTATTTCATCAACAAAGATAAGTATAGAAAAACTACCTCCACCATTTCCTTAAAGACTATTAATACAAAAATTAGACTAACAATTCTCAAGATTTATAGAAGAATTCAAAAAATTAATGATAAATAATTTGTTAGCCGAGGCATTAAAACAAATGCTTAGTTATGTGAAGTTTAAGAAGAATGTTTGATCCCGACTGTTTATATGCAACAGTATAACAATGATTTTAATTATGGTTTTCACTTATATTTCCTAACTTGCAACAATGATAAAAACTTAATCC